>OX463847.1:11797828-12032815 GCA_949825065.1 Odontocerum albicorne | reverse complement strand
GAAACTCGCCTTTTAATCAGATTTTTAAAAAATGGACATAACCTAGTAATCAGAATCTTATAAACTTGGAAATAACCTTATAGTAAAATTAATATTTTTTAAACATGTGTCAGCCATTTAATAATTATCATTATCTCGTCTTTGGCACATTTTAAAACTTGGTTATACGTGAACCAAATTAATAGCGTGCGATTAAGAGGTAGACCGAGGAAAAGTGGAAGAAGATAGTTGGAGAACTTTAAATTGAAGGAAATGTATGAAGTATGAAAAACACAAACGTATACATGACGAAAGACTGGAATCATTCGAAATGTAGATGCACCGGAGAATGCTACGGATACCCTGGATGGATATAGTCAGCAACACAAGGGTTCTTCAAAGAGCCAAAGTTGATAGAGAGTTGCTGACTAATATTAAAATCCGAAAGGTGTCCTATTTGGGTCATGTACTTAGAGGAGCAAAGTACAAATAACTACACCTGATCACTCAATGCAAAATAGAGGTTTGAAGAGGTGTTGGCAGGAGGCAAATCTCCTGGCTCCGCAATATACGTGATTGGACTGGTATAAGGAGCGTTGGGGATCTTTTTCGGGCTGCCGAGGACAAAGATGCCTACTCTCAGGTGATATTCAACGTTGGGGGGACCTGACATGACACTAGGAAGAAGAAGATATATGACGAAATGTATGGATGCAGACGAGAGGAGAGCCGTGTCTCATGGGTTTACAAAGTCCGCAATTATGACATCTATAAACGGTTGAATAAAGTTAGAAAAGTATTATCCACCATCCAATGGAGAAGGCTAGAGTATTTCTTTTACATATAATTCGAAAAATACGAGTATAAGATGTTTCAATAAATATTACAAGGAAAAATTTAGGGAAGATGTGCGGAAAAAAGACGCATCTCCTAGTTGAACAACCTGCGGGAATGGTTTCAATGTTGCATCATGCCTTTGTTCAGAGCTGATGCTTCAAAGATTACACCATAATGATCGCCAACTTCCAAAGAGGAGTAAAAATTTAAAGAAGAATAGTTAAGATTTAGCATTAAGTGATAAGGTTGGACTTAGAATTTGAGTCATGATAATAAAGTATATTTTTAATCAGGTTTTACCAAAATATAATAAATATTTCCTTAGTACCTGAATCATCTTTGAAGTGATTTCTATAATAAAAGGTGCTGGGAAGCGAAAACAGTTTGGTTTTCTTTTAGCATCGTTTGTTATTATTGTCAATTCAGAACCTCTTGTCACAAAGAGCGATGACTTACTGCGGATCTACCAGACAATCATTAAGTGTGTCAGATGGGAAATGAACACGGATTTAGTGTATCTACGAAATTTAGCATTCAGAAATGACAAACGCGGTCATTTATCATGCTTTTTGTTTCGTTCAGACGAGATTTACCATTTTTACTTTTCGATTTCGTATTTACCTGATTAACTTATGTCAACTTTTACTTCTTTGGTTCTGCGCTGGAAAAAAGATAATATTTTTACCTTAAAAATGTACAATTGATTACATTTTAATTAACTAACGAAAGTTAATAAAAGTCATCGATAGAAAACACTTGACGACCTCCGTGGCCTAGTTAATATTTATTTATTTTGTTATGGCCTTTTGCAACGAAAACACTTTTAGAATTTCACCTGTGTAATTTTATTTGTATAACCGTTGAATTACATTGAAGTATAATATTAACAGTATCGTGGAAGTAATAATAACGATGATGTTAACATCGTAGTGGCTTTTAGAATAATGATTGCTGCCTCTGATATGACGTCCTATTTAAAGCGAAGCGTCTTCCGATAACGTACGCTCAACTCTTAGATAGTATTTATCGGTGCCCTTAAGGTCAAGTCTATATCAAGCAACTAATTGGAATGTCTCGTTTGCTGTTTACTTCCATTTAGTGATATTAAATCTTTATTGAATTTGGATAGTAAGCAGTTCTTGATAATTCCAACAAGATAATAAATTTAAACATAATACGAGTACATTGAATAAAGTTTGACATACATGTGATAACACTAATATTTATTGGATATAGATAACATAGAACATGATATGGTTAACATTGGTTTGCATGATTACTTATAATATTTATTGGATGTGGATAACAGAGTTTATGATAAGACAATATTGGTAGGGAAACATTACAATTTATTTTACACATGACAAGAAATAAACACAGTTTGCGAAAAAAGCATTTATTTACTCAGTGACAGCTGTTTCGGTAAACGCTCTTATAAAACCGTTTGCCTTTATTTTTTACTTTCCCAAGTGAACAGAATTACAAACAAAAACAATCGAACCCTAGATATTATATTTGCAAGTGAAAAAATGTTTTAGTTAGTCAAATAGAAGATGAACCATTGTCAATAGATCATCACCATCCATCCTTAAATATATTTACCCCGACAGGGTTTGAAGACTATGCAAAATTTTTAAAATATATGTCAAACCTTTTTCCTATTTTTTTGAAACAATAATAAGATGTACACATTTGATTACATAAATCAAGTTCACCAACAAAAACAACCTTACCAATGTGTGACGCCTGCTCAGCTCAGCCGGTGAAAAGTGAACAAATCCTCCTTGGTCTCAGGGTTCGTTGGATTCCTCAAAGTCTCTCTCAATTCTCTTATACCGGGACAAGGGGGCACAATTAAAAGATATATAATTTAAAAAAAAACAAACAATTTATTATATAAAGAGATTAATTCAAAAAAAAACTTGAACGTATGTCAAGAAAAAAAGTTTTAAGTTCGGTTCCCGAATCAATGGCTCAAAGACTGTGTTGTAAATTTTAGCAAGGGGGTTTAGAATAGCAAATTAGAATTTAAGTATAGCCAGGGTTTAACGTCCTGTCGAAATCCAGCATTAAAAAAAAGGAATAATATTCACCAAATTGTAGATGTCGTCCTGAAGCGTCTGTGATACAGCAGAGAAAGTCAGCGAATGAGTCTGACAGTATTCCGTGCAAGCAGCGTTGAAGCAACGTCCGTACCGCACCGCGTGTCAAATGGAAGAGGACGCTGGAGAGGCATCTTCTCCCTAAGCAAGGAAATCCCGAGAGAGAGACGACACCTCTTCTCATCTCCCTCACCAATACGAGTGGTGCCATCGTGAACAAAAATTGTACTTCCAATGTTGTCATTGCAAGATCATTCCAGGAAAATGTACCTGGCTGTCACAGATTGCCATTAGTGTCTCGACCCAAAACCAGACCTTATTATCGAACCCTTTTACTTAAACAAACAATGACAATGGAATTCTTTACAATTCTGTACAGGGTTTTGGATATTTTATTATTCAATCCCCAACCGTTAGGATTTTAAGATATCTTGCTATTATATTTTCAAGACAATAACTTTGTGTTACTAAGAATTCCGGTGAGGGTCCGACGGTGACCACCTCAGAGATTTTTATTGACCTAATCTTAGCGATAGTATTCATAAAATATTCTAAAAATATTTTGTTTACAAAGCAAGCGCATGGTCAGTCTTCGACCACGTGCTTCATAAAACATGATATGTCGCGAATTTACAACCTCGAGGACGTGAAGTATGCACTTTATCAAATATAGTCCTCACATATAACTAAAATTTTCACCAAGCGCCTTATACTGATGTAATAAATTATCTAGACACGTGTGATTGGGATGCTCACAACTCGAGAAGTGGACTCAAGTGGACTCAATTTACACAGATTTCAGTAAAGCATTTGACAAAGTGTCACATAACACTCTATTAAGTAAACTAAAAGCTTTAGGAATAGTCAGCCCGCTCTTAGACTGGATCGAAAGTTATATTAAAAATCGAATACTTACTATCAAAATCGATGGTTGTCTTTCATATCCCTTTACAGCTACAAACGGTGTACCCCAAGGATCGCATCTAGGACCAATATCATTTCTCTTATTCGTTAGTGATATAGTTGACACACTTAGTGATATAGAGATTTTACTTTTTGCTAATGATTTTAAAATGTTCAAAGTCATAAGTAATTCTGCTGATTGCCTTAAATTACAAGAAAATTTAAATAGATCACCACAATGATGTATCATCACCAATAAACTTCACTTAAACCTGAGTAAATGTCATTCGATTAGTTTTTATAGAAATAAAAATCTAATTAATCACGAGTATACTAAATTAATATGCATTAAAACGTGTATCTTCTATAAGAGACACTCGGGAGAGTTTAAATATCTTGGGATTTGTACTAAGAACTGCACATTTCTCCGATTTCCGAACATTAAAACTGCTGTACTGCTCTTTGGTGCGTAGCCGCCGCCTTGACTTCAACTCACCAATACGAGTACGAGTATAGCCTCCTCATTGCGCAGCCCATGCACAAACTTTAGAACGAATACAAAACAAATTTCTAAGATTTATAAATTTTAAACTTGGAATACCGCATGAACAAATAAATTATCCCTACTTGTTAAATGCAATGAAACTCTTGAAGCTGTGTGACAGAAGAAAAACAGTCGATATAGTACTGCTATACAAAATTATCCACTCAGTAATCGATGCACCTTACTTACTCGCAAGCATTTTATTTCCTATTCCCACTAGATCCACTAGATAGATCAATCCCTTTTATACCGAAAATTACTATACTAATTATAAAATTAACTCCCCTATAATTCGTATGCAAATACTTGAAAATCAGTTATGCAAAAATTTTGATATTTTTAATATAAGTATATGTAGTATTCGTCAGAATATCACAATAATATTTAGAAATAGCTACAAACTTTGTGCTCTCCTCTATTAATATATGATAAATAACCTATATTAGTATAAACGAAACATTAAGGACAATACTTTACCTCTGGAGTTGAGTAACCCTGCATCAACATGTGGAAGGTTTCGATTGTGCAAAGCAACTCGCATCTCGTTCAGTGAGCCCATATGTTTTCTATATCTCAAGATCTATCCATGAAATTCTCGAAAAGTCTAATTCTTCTTGTTCTACGAGTATGTAAGCGTTGTTTCACTAAAAACAAATCTAAGTTCTTTACCACTATAAAATAAGCCTTCGACAATTATGTTACGTAAGTCTACTTGGTAAAATTTGGTATTTTTTTGTGATATTCATACATATATATACTGAACTTCAATATACATATAATTATTAAATAATTTTAAACTATGACTTTGTAATTTATTATTACTACTGCTTTTTGTATCTCCACGTTAGTTTAAGGTAAAGTTTTGTATTTTTTGACAATAATTTTAAGTATGTACTTTTATAACTTGTCATATATTCATTTGTAACCAGATAAATTTCCGGGATCCCCATAATGCTTTCCGTGATCCCCATAACTTACTTCCTCCAATATTACTTGATGGTTCTATCCTACCATTACATAAAACTGTTACAAACCAAGGAGGGCTAATAGATAACACTCTCTCATTGCGAGATCAAATAAATGAGGTAAGCCGAAGGATCTTCTTCAGCCTTCATTCCCTTAAAGTATTGCAAAGATTCCTTCCTACTAAAACCAAAATTTTACTCTTACAATCTCTGCTCTTTCCGATTCTGGACTATGCGGACGTCTGTTACTTGGATGTTGCAGAGGAACAGCTGGATAAATTACAGCGTCTTCAAAATGTGTGTCTAAGTTTTATTTTCAACCTACGAAAGTACGATCATATAACTTCACACAAGGCATTGAACTGGTTGAATATTAGAAATAGAATCCAAATTCACATACTGTCTCTATTGTGTAATATCCGCAACTGTCCCACCAACCCATATTACATCGCCGAAAATTTTCAGCGTCTTCCCAATTATGGATTAGCGCTACGCTCAAACAGAGATTGTCCATTGGCCTTTCCAGTTCACCGCTCCTCTTTTTTTACGTCGTCCTTTACTGTCCATGCAGTTAGACTCTGGAATCAGTTACAAACCAATATAAGACTCGCTCCGTCCTTGGCATGCTTTAAGAAGCGACTGAAAAAACTCTTAATTTCTAGTTAGTAAAATAACGTATTTTTTTCCTGATTTATCTTTTCCTTTCCTCTCCACCATCCCTTCCTTTCCATTTGATTGATAATATCTCACTTTATATGAAAAAGAATGTTCGAGTGATTGTCTGTCTTTGTAGGGTTCATGAGCATATGCTCACGTATGTGTTTATGGATTTCGTGGGGATGGGTAGTCATTTTAATGATTTATGCGACCACGTAAATTGCTAAATTTACTTTTGTCTGGTTGGTTGGAAGAGACTGCCGCCTGGCAATAAGCCCGCAAGATTGTATTTGCAATAAAAGTGTTAAGTAAATAAATAAATGCTCTGCACACTATATAAAGTAGAAGTACGCACTTTACTTTGAGAACAACTGCTCGAAGTTATCATCGTTTCATCCTCACGTTTCGTTGTGAAATTAATAGACATACATTGTATATTATTATAAATATGTTTATGTGTGAATATTTTATCGCATAATTTTTAAGATGCAAATTTGAGGAATGCAATAGCGAAATTGTCTGACTCATCTCACGATTGTGCGAATACCGGTTTTGAATATTCGTGTGCGTTTATATGGCGCTGAAGATGTAGGCCAATTTCTTTCATTGAAGAACCGGCGGGAACGGTGTTAGGTTTGGAACAACCGCGAAAAACAATTTTTCTACATTTTTTTTATTTAATAAAGTAATATACGTGTATAACGCAAACATTTGACCATGGCTATACCTAAATACAAATTTATATCTTAAGAACTAATCTATTTTTTATATTTTAACTATGAACTAACTTAATTTTAATTTCCTGCATTTAATTTTTATTTTTAATAATTTTAACACCTCTTCTCGAAATTATAACTAGATAATTCTTACAAAACGTTATTTTAATATTAATTATTTGACACTTAAAAGCACAATTTTATCGTTCGTTTTTGACCGAATTTAAATTAAAAAAATATTTTTACGTTTCAACAAATCTAGAACAGTATAATCGTTATTCAATTGTAATTAATTGGCAAAGCCAATTTAAGTTTAAAATTGGGCTTTCCTTTATCAACAACCTAAAGCAACAATTTTATTTTTGTGTTGTGGACCAAATTTGAGTTTTTAGAATAAAAAAATTACATTTATATTTTAACAAACTAGAGACAATCGTTTATCACACAGATTTCCAAACTTATTTGACTCGACGCCCATTTTTCAACGTCAATATTTTCCATCGCCCACCTTTGGAAAACTGTATTTCTATTTAAGATAATAGTAAATAGTAAGCGTATCTATGCGTATTTTTTTTATATTCTTCAATATATTCATGTAACATGTGCATTTTTATAATTTCATATAGGAAGTTTGGAAATAAAAATAATTTTGAATTGAATTTATAAAGTTGTTTCGCGAAACATGAATTTATAAAGGAGTCGCAAAATAAGAAAAGAAATGTTTCCTTTGACAGTTAGTCGGTTAATGACTAGCATAAATTAGTGGTGTACCATTTTTTGTGACTGTGGATTACTTATCTAAGTACCCATACCTGGAAAAAGGGTTAGAGTGGCTATTTTAATATACCCTAAAACGCATTATATTTCATGCAAAAAATATTTACTTTACATATAATATAAAATGCTCAAAACAGTTTTACACGACATTATTTTTTCAACGATCTGTTATTGCCCATTTGACTCCTCACATCGCCCACCAAATTCTCCCGAAGCTAGTATTGCCCACCAAGATTCCTTCATCGCCCACAAGTGGGCGATATTGCCCAGTTTGGGAACGTGGTTTACCATAATGTTATTGTTGGTTGTCAACGGAATTTGAATGTTTGTCTTCTTGTATTTCAATAAACATAGAACAACCGCGAATCATAATTTTATCGTTCGTTGTTGACCAAATTTGAGTTAAACAAATTTAGGACAACCACAAGACGAAATTTTATAGTTCATTGTCGATCGAATTTGAGTTTATAAAGTTGAAAGATTCCTTTTTATAATTCTTAGAAAAACCACGAACATTTATTTTATCATTAATTTTTTATTGTTTTTAAGTTGCAATTTTGTTTTTATATTTCGAAAAACTTGGAAAAACAAAGAAACACAATCTCCGTAGCCTTGTTCGTAAGACGCTTCTTTTCCAACCCGACGGTTACGAGTTCGATTGCCGTTGGAACCAAGATTTTTTTAAGGATTGCTGTCTGTAATATATTAAAGGATTCTTTAACTTATTTCTGATTGGTTGATCTGATGGCAATAAGCCCATCAGATTGTACTTTAGACAACGAAAGTGTAATATGATATAATGCAAACACAATTGTTTCGTTAGTTTTTGACCAAATTAAAGTTTACATAAGAGGAAAACCTTTTCTATTATATTTCAACAAACTGGGAACAACGTTGAACCACAGTATTATCATTCGCTGTTGATTGCATTTGAGTTAAAATCTTGCTATTATGTTTCAACAAATTCGCAATTGTGTAAATATTACAAGGACTAGGGAAATAAAATTCCACATTTCAGGACATGCCTGTGAATGGAAAAACTGTACAATTCATGTCTAGACGAAATTTGAAGATTGAATGGCAGAAGTAGAGGATGAAAAAAAATTAGGTACCTTATTATTCGATCTATTTTTTTTTATCCACTTTGCACGGATTTCTCCTGTTACACAAAGAGGGTCTGCTCCTAGAGTTAGCTTATTCGTTAGGAAGAATATTAGCCAAGATACTTATCATTCTGCTAGGCGGTGTCGAGAATATACGAGTATCTACAGTGTCATTCAGTTGGTTCAATATCTCCATAGCACGCGTGACTGAGTGTTTAGCCATGATATTCGTTATGTAAAACAGAGGGTGATTTCTAGCATAATTTCTTTAAAAGGTACGTGTAAACTTAGTGCTTCTAGAATCGCGGGACAATTAAAGCAACCTGATAACTTTTGTACATATCTAATAGAGAAAACTTCAGATATGCACAAAAGTGTGACCGGTAGACCGCATCAGTCAAACTATTGGATTTACAACCACTGTATTAAACATGTTACTCACAGTTCGTCATCTCATGTGTTGAAAATTGTACGGCACGTAGAGCGGTAAAAAAACTAGCACACGTCTAGCGTTAGCATGTAATGTTATTACTCGACTTCTAAAATAAAGCTTAAACCCTTTTTTCTATTATTGGTACCTTTGGGAGCATCTTACAAACAATAGTAATGGAGATCAGTTTGTTTGATGTACGGTAAAGTTTTTTTTCATGAATGACTAAGAACGAAGGTAAAATTAAGACTTATATGGGGAGTAAGATGAAGAAAAACACTCTGAGATTGTTTGGGTGCATGGATCGGACGAATAAAGAAATACAAACCAAACAAATATACGAATGGAAGACGTAAAAGAGGAAGTCAATAACAAGTATAATTGGGTCGAGTCAACGATATTTTGAACGAAATAAAAGTAAAAATGCTGAGGAGGTTGTCAAGTTATATTGAATACAACGGAAGGGTGATACAAAAGTAGAATATGGAATACAAATAGGTTGGACTTTAGCAATTACTTGCATTAAATAAAACTGAATGCGATCCTGTTTTGCATAAAATTGGTTGGTTCAATCACAATAGTATGTGTTATGCCACACAATAAACCCATTCTTAACATTAAGAAGGAAAAAATGCGGTTTTAATAATATCTTACCTTTAACATTTACTTTCATTAAACTGAACCCGAACCAGTTGAATCAATCACAATAATATATGTTATGCCACATAATAAACTCATTCTTAGCATTAAGTGGAAAAAATCGTAGATATTTTAATATTTTACTTTTAGCGCTTACTTTCATTAAATATATCTGAACCCGACACTTTTTGATAGAAACACGGCTGGCCCAATCACGATAACATGTGTTATACCACTGAAGAAAAATTGCTGTTATTAAAATATTTTTCCTTTAGCACTTACTTTCATTAAACACAACTGAACCCGACCCTGTTTGGCATAAAACCGGTTGACTCAATCACAATAGTATGTGTTATGCCACACAATAAACCATCCTTAGCATAAAGAAGAAAAAATGCTAAAAATTGTGGTTATAATAATGGTGCTGATTAAATCATGTCGACACCACACTGACCTCATTTGTGTATTAGAAAAATATTTGAGTTCTGTTCCAGACGGAGGAAGAATTAAATGATTGTATTATTTTATATAAACTCGTGCTCTAAATGGAAATTTGGTCTTAAAATTATGACGCCGTTCGTGGCCTACTTGGTAATATTCCAGTCTTCCACCCGGAGGTTGTGTGTTCAATTCAAGTTCGGATTCTTTTTTTAAACATATATAAGTCTGGTTTTTAGTTAAGGCCTCTTTCATGTAATAAATCCACCTGGTTATACTGTATACAAGTACAACGAAATCGTAACACAGCAATACAATATTCTAGCAAAATTTGGTCGAGGCAAAAAGTTATGAAAGTAAAATAAATGCTGTAGAAATAAGTGTAGCGTATAATTTGTGGAAAAACAATGTATAATAGAATAAGGAATGACAACTATAATATAATATAATAAGAATACGGATTTAAAGAACGTGATGTGCTTAATATGAAGAAAGGAGTATTGACATGGACCAAGGACGGAGAAAGAGTGAGAAAGAAAGATTGACGAAAAACATTCTAAATGAATAGTGTAGAAGGTACAAAAAGTTCTGGAAGACCTAGGAAGTGTCACAACAAAGTCAATGCCAAGTATTTATTGTTGACATTAAATTTTAAATTAATAATATACTACCATCAATTATGGTTTGCAAAATGTTATTTTAGTGTTCACAATAACGTGTAAACTAAGAAAAAACGTTTTGAATGACTCAATAGTCGATGGTGAGAAACATGAAAACTTTGCTAGAGCATTTGTGGCTTCAGCTGTTTCCTAAACAAACAAAATCACATTTTTTTTTAAAAAGCTTTTGATTATATTTTCAACATTTTAATTCATTAATTTTAAGTTATTCTAGATGCACTCTTAATAAATAAATTACATTTATTAACCTATTTTTAATTTAAAGGGCTGTAAAAAACATAACAAGAATGTGATTTTTATTTCAATATAATGTAATAAAGAGGACGTTTTATTTATTGATACTTATGTAATTATGAATTCGTTTCCTTATATCATGTAACACATCGATCAACAAGCCCCGGGACTAACTACTAAAACAACATTTGTTTGCCAAAATTCTTGTTTATTCATCAACATAACATATGCATATAGGTGTCCCAAAAATGTATACACACTTTTACACCATGTAATTTGCTTGAATTTGTCATACAACACCTTCGTGAGGAGTTTAAGAATAAGGATTTTTATTTCCAGCAAGATGGTGCACCTCCTAACCACTATCATGATGTGAGAGCCTATCTTGGTGAAAATTGGCCGAACAGATGGATTTGACGTAGAGGTAGCATTGAACACCCACCGCGTTCCTCAGACCTCTCGCCAATAGACTTTTTTATGGGGACTCATCAAAGATAAAGGTTATGGCACAAACCGGCAATCGTTCATGAATTGAGAGCAGGCATTGAAAGAGAATGCGCCCAAGTATCAAAACAAATATTTCGTGATGTTAGCGATTTCACGTTTTTAACAGTGAATATACCGCAACGGTCATCAATTAGAGAATTTACAATTATTAAAAAAGTATATCTGTTTTCTGTAATTTGAAGTTTAAACGTTAGATATACCTTAGTTAATACTGAATTTATAATCATTAAAAATGTGTATATATTTTTTTGGGATATCCTGTATGTTGCGTATAATGTATTTTATTTTCCACCGACCACTTATCAAATATGGGCCGTTGGCATTGTATGAGTTTTATCGGTGTACTCTTGATTTGTGCTTATGCGTCAATCTAAGTAAATATAAGTGACAATTGTCTGAAAGGAAGAGATGGCTTCTTGGTAATAAACTCTCCAAGCTATTTAATGTGCAATAAATAAATCAAATTAAATTTAAAACCTTTCCCCTCTGCAATATACGAGACCATTACGTTATAATATATAACGTTAAAAAATCTTCTCATAAGATTTGAAAAATATTTAAAATTATTTTTTATTTTTATTGGATTTACATTATTTCGTGGAAAAACAAAATGTGTATTATAAATACAAAACATATATGGGTGGCATGTGCAGCTTAAGAAAGCACTTGAAGACACCCCTTTTGGGAGTCTCATATAAATGTATGATTATATGTGAACACTACACACATACACTACTAATATCGAATATATGTTATTATCACATATCGCGGAAGATCTACAAAAGATCCTTTGTAATACTTTTTCGTAGGTAAATTTTCTTACCAAATATGTTTTTCTAAACATATACAGATACGGGGAAGTACCTACTCCAAAATCTGCAGCCACCACTTTTACACTTTCGACTCAAGTAGTATTTTTATAATATTTTTAATTTGTCAATAAAAGTGGGTTCAGATTCCAACTTAGAGCACCTTTGAGGAGTCTCCTCTAAACGATGCTGTATAAATTGTCTTACTATTATTTTTATTATAATAATAATAATTATTATTATTGTTATTATTTTTATTCTTCTTCCCAGTGTCATGTCAGGTCCCCCCAACGTTGAATATCGCTTGAGAATAAATATCTTTGTCCCCGGCAGCCCGAAAAAGATCTCCAATGCCCTTTATGCGAGTCCAATTATTATGATTATTATTATAACAATGCAAACCCTTAATTTTTTGGATATAGAGTACTTCTTCACTAGACAAGGTCTGTGAAAAAGTGGTTTCATTCCTTTATCACAAGTTTAATATGTTTGTCACAAATTCTAAAATATATTCCAGAAATCTACATATACAGAACCGGTACAAAAACTTGAGAATAGGTGGATGGTTACCGCTCAAACCTTGGAAATTCCAGCGTGACTTCAATTAGTCTCGGTGGCAGCTGGGTTAACAGGTTCCTTGTTGACTTATAAAACTTTGTAGAAATAAAAACACAGTAGAAGTTTCAGATAAGAATACATTTTTATCTAGTGGTTGATAACTTGTTTGGAGTTTCGGTCCGATGGTAGGACACCTTACTCCTTCATCGGATAAGTTCTGACTGTTAAGATATTTTGGAAATTTTGGATCTTTTTAGGAATCGGGAAAGGATAGGTTTGTGGTAAATGTTTTGATTTTATGAATGATTATGAGAAATTATAAAATGATTAATTACATATATAAATATGATGATATATACAAAGATAATTAAATACGAATATACATATATTTGTGAAATTGAGTCGTCACACACGGTATTATATTGAATGGGTGTGTATGAAAAATAATGATGGTGAATAAATTATAAAATGGGAAATGAATATGTTATATATAGGTATATGGGGAGACGTGTGTGACTTTTATAAGTATATTGTTATGTATGTTTGTTGAGAAAGAGAGAGAGCGGTTGTTTAAGGATTATTTTGTATGTAGTTGAGGAGGTTAATAGCTTCGGCGATGGCTGACTTCAGGTTATTTATAATGAGGTCGCGATTTGGAGGAGGAGCGGACAATATGTAGTTTTGAGGTGAAGATGACGATAATAGGGGGCGAGGGGTTGCGATGTTCGCATATGACACGTTAGAAGTGACCGGTCTTAAAGCATTCGGGGGGCGTTGGGGAATCGCCGTGTGGCGTTGTTTGTCGAGGGGGCGTTCGAGAGGGGGCGTTGGGGGCGTTGGTAGAGGGGCGTTGGTAGATGCCATCCATGAGGGGGCGTAAGGGCTGGGGAGCCTGGAAGTGGTGGTGGGGAGCGATTAAAGGGAGGGTGCTCTTAGGGAAGCGTGGGCAACCTCTGAAGTTGGCCGTGTGTGGGCCTCCGCAGTTACAGCAGGTGGCGGGAGTGTCCGCGGGCTTCCTGCATTCAGATGTGTGATGGGTTCTTCCGCATTTCACACAGTTGGCTGGGGCGTGGCAGTTGCCGGCGGAATGGGCGAACTGTTGGCATCGATGACACTGGCCCATGCCTTTGCGCTTGTTTAGCTCCTCCACTGTGACTCGAATATCGAGTACACCGTGGAGTTCGGTGAAGACGCGCTTTGCGGAAGAGTCCCTTGTCATCTTGACGATGACCATGGGGAGTTCCACACGATTCCGGTTTTTCATGCGGTACACGTTCTGTACCGGGTAATCGAGGGATTTGAGCTCTGTCATTATGTCCTCTACGCCGATAGGGGTCGGTAGGCCACGAATGACGGCTAGCAGGGGCTTCTCGCTCTCCAAATGGAAAGAGTGGTATGGAATGGCGAGAGAATCGGTAATGTGGACTAGGGAGCGGTAAGCCTCTACGGTTTCAGTGGTGATTTTAAGATCACCATTGGGCTGCACCTTCGAGGAGAAGTGAATGTTTTGAGACCTGAGTTTAGCTCTCAGGTCTCCATATTTGGCGGAATTGTGAAGTACGATGGGGGGGATGCGGTCTTTTTTGACCGGGAGTAGAGGTCGTACGTCTATAATTGGAGGTGAGGCGGGGGCTGCGGCAAGAGGAGGGCTGAGTGGGCCTCTCATCCTTTTGCTGGTTTGGGTCAATGTGGCATCAGCTGGTTTCGGATTTGACTGGGGGCGAACGAAGGGGGGGCTTTCTTGGGATGGAAGAGCCCTTTTTCGATTTTTAGCATTTAATTGCCAGTCCATTTCTTGTGTATCTGGAATATCTGGAATAATAATTATTGGCGGGGAGAGTGGAGGATCCAGGGTGGGGGTGGGGCACGGCGATGTTGGGTATGAAGCGGCTGGCGAGGCAGTGGGTGAGTTTGATGGAGAGTTTTTGGTAAATATGATCTCGACTTCTTTATTGCAGATGAGCTCACGAAGAATTTTTCCCAGTTTCAACGATTGCTTTCTGGTTGGAGACTTTATTTTTAAGAGTTCGAGGACATCATCGAGAGTGGGGATGTTCGGATCAGGGGATATTGGGCGGTTCGGTGACATAGCGAGAATTGGTGTAGGCGAGGCCGCGGGGACGGATGCGAGCGTCTCGAGTGATTCCAATAATGAGTTATTGAGTTTTTTGACGATGTAGCGAGGAGTTCTGATGTGAAAGTCTGACTTGACGGGTTTCATGGTTGGTTAGTTTAAAGGAGGAAAGTGACCAAAAATTTTAATATATAGTTGTGGGACAAATGTATGTGTATGAGTATATTAAGTAAAATAAACAAAATTAAAATAAAGATATGATGAATGACGTGAGTGTATGAAGTATGGGATGAAGATAGGATGGGAAGAGTTGCCGACCTTATTCAGATTTGCAACTCCGCCCGAGGAGTGGAAAGAGTGAGAAGGACAGAACAGTCAGTAGCTTACTTGACGAAGAAGAAGACGACTGGCATGGACCGGAACTCGAAACAAATTAATTCACTTATAACTTTTTTGGAGGTCTGCTCCTTAAACAACGCGAACAAAGTTTAACACTGTTGCCGTGGTGAGGAGATTGTTCTTGCGCATGCGCGGATTGATGACGTCACTTTTGGCGTGACGGGCGTGAGCGATATGCAAAGCTTCGGTGGAGGTGGCACTGATTGCGACTGCGCGCGAGCACTTGTACGGTGACAAACGGCGTAAGCGACCTGCTAGCGACACAATTGACGGGTCTCTGACTGAGACGGATATCTATCGAGTAACGGATTGCGGTGAAAGCACGACTGAATCGGTGTAGGCGACTGCTACAGAGCAGATCCGTGACTGGAATGTCTACATTTTTATCATTTTGCTTCCCTTGTGTGTAGCTCATCGCACGTCGCAAGCACATCGATCCGCCCGCTTACGCCGCCACCCTTCGCTAGCTCAATACTTGCCAAGTGGTCATTGCGCACAGGGTTCGATTATAACGTTGCGATAAAGCAAAAACCACACAAAGGGACGCTTTATTACAATAAAACAATATTATAAGCAATGGTTTTACAATAATATTTACAGGCAATAATATAAAGATAATTACCAATCTGCATGATGCATACGTCCGATACACCTACACGATCAGCATTCACATCCTTACACATACGCGTACTTAGTTCCAAAATTTTGACGTACTCGCGGCCAGACTCGCCTTGTATTGGTGGAGATGTATCTCGACTGGGGGATATTATGAGATGATCCCAGACCTTTAGATAGCTTCTCTCATAAATACAGTTTATTTTCCATTATCTTGAAATATACTTGTATAATATATGATATATGCAATTTCAGGATATACATATATACGAGTACATACTATGTTGATATCAATGAACCTATATATTTTTTTAAGTTATTACATCTTCTATACATTCGCATATGTCATTCATTTGAATGCAATTGTTTTTTTTTTATTTAAGATATTTTCAATTTACTACAGGTTACTAATATTCGGTTTTTCTATTTGTTGCAGTTCCCTAAATGAGGATCGCTACAGAAATGAAAGGTGTCCATTGTACGTTGAAAAGGAAATTGAGGTAAGTCAAGGAATCAACCAAAGCAATCTCTCTTTTTTGCATTATTCTGGTAATTGTTATTGGGAGAGAACCTGGTTTACTCGAATTAAGAGGTAAAAAATTGACATGAAGTCCGCTGTTAAGAGTAGTAAACAACCTATACTGATTAAAACACCTTTGAATATTTGACGTCAGTAACCGTCCTCTAACGGTCAGCATTCACGCTAAGGAAGCGGGCGTCCCAGGTTCGATGCGTAGTGGATTCACTGCCAGACTGTTTTTATTATTAATACATCAGAATTTATGTTTAACCTGAACTCCTAACCTATTTATCTTAAACGGTACCAAAATAAGTCTATAAAAAATAGGATTCGACCATGAAAAACAGATTAAACCTGCCGATCGTCTTAGAACTTGTAATTTCTAATCGGTTTGTTCTGACACGAACGCGTACTTACTGAAGTTCCACAGTTTGTACACAACAAACCAATACACACAAAGGTGTATTTTATCTTCAGAATGACTGAAAATTATATTAAATCACAAGGAGCTGCCTACCACATCAGACTATAAAAACATTTTTTTAGTACCATCGAGAATCGAGCCCGAACCCCCCAGGTGAAAGTCAAAATTTCTTACCAATGAATCCACAGAATATCTTGAACTTACGACGCATTTCGTAGCGTAGTTTGATTCCTATAGGTACCCAATAAATAAAAAAAAGACCCCTGTCTATTTTTCTGTAAAAAAGTATTTTTGACATATTCCAGTTTGGTTGGAAGAAATTATCACATGGCAAACAAGCAATCAGGTTGTATTAGTAAATAACATAGTGTATATATATTACTGTAATAAATATGCCAAAAAAGAAAGCTATTCATGTGAGATATGTTAAAATATCAACTTCACTTGCTCGTTCAAGTTGGAAACCCAATAAAAAAAAACACTGACTTCAAATGATATAATGTCGGAGTTTCCAAATTGTTTCCGAGAAAAGTTATCCGTCTTCCTGAAATTGATTGATATGCGAACAAAGAGGAAACACAGAATGTTTGCCAAAAATAATGTCGAGGACATACCCTTAAAAGAAAATGGTAAAAATAGTAAAAAAGATAAGAACGCTGTCAATCAAATGATTCTTATCGCGATCTTAAATGGTTTTGAAGGAATAAATGAAAAATTTCAAATGTTTCTACTACATCACAAGTGACATAAAAACAATTATTTTTAGATTATTAAAATATTCCAAGTTATTTACTCATAAAATTCATTTGTCTGGCTACTCACATTAATGTGACGTTCAGTTTACAGCTTTCTTCTCACTTTGCGTGTAATTGTTTTGCAAATCAAATAAAAGAACATTTTTTTCCTTGTAAATTCTAATTCCTTCTTTCTAATAGAACATAGAAACGTAAGGGATGCCTATTTAAGAACATCACAAAAATTGCGTTTTGTCAACATTTTTTTTTCTTCAGGACGCAAGATCAAAAGGCGACGCTGATGAATGGGAAGTGAGTCCTGCTAGGATCACGACCATATTGCCTCTGGGAGAAGGATTCTTTGGGTTGGTACAATTGGCCAAAGTCAATCTACCAGGTCACCACCAAGTAGCAGTGAAACAACTGAAACGTAAGTCTGAACACTAATAATCATATTTTATTTTAATACTCACTAAAACTTTTGATAAACTTTTCTGAAGGTCTTAATTTACGGTTTGCGACATAAAATTGATCGCTCAATGTTAAGCCCCCTTAGACAAAACTGTTGGGCTGTCAATGTTAAGCCCCCTTAGACAAAAAAAAGGATGATTGCAACTGTCCAATCTGGTTACACGGCTCCTCAAACTACGACCGCGGGCCAAATTCGGTCCTCGTGGACTTTTCATCCGGCCCGCGGATGTTTTTAAAAATATTACCTATGTAAGTATACAAAATACATCCAAATATAATTTATGGTGATTTTTATTACAAAAAATTACTTTAGAACATACGATATTTTTAAGTAAACATATTCGCACGCTTCGCAGCGCTGATGTCCGAACGGACTGCGATGTGTTGTTAGCAATACGCGTGTTCACTCTGACGTCACTGTGATAAAATACAGTTGCGTGTATCCACAGAGTATGCAGGAGGGTAGCGGAGACGAGAAGGAGCAACTATTCGGAATTGTTCGGGCATACTCGTTAAGATTGACGTCAATGCCCAACCGGGGATTCACCGGGTTAAGATAAGCTGGCGTATATGGCACACACCGTCCATACCTTATCAACCGTGAACAATTTTACTCACCGGTCATCGCAGTTATAACGTAGGATTGTTTGTTTTATTGCCGTTTATTTTTATTTGTATCTATTTTCTCGCGGGCTCCAATATTTAATTTTAAAAATGTCAATATCAAAGAAAAGAAAAGTTGACCGTGAATATCGGGTCTTTAATGAACAATAGACAATTAATTACTACTTTTGCACTGCAAAGCCTTTTTTTGTCTTATTTGTAGACTCTGTAGCAGTGTTCAAAGAATACAACTTGAAAATACATTATTTTAGCAAACGTAGTAAAAAAATTTACAAATTTGAAGGAGAATTACGTGATAAAATGCTACACGAATTACGTGATAGGATACAGTTTAGCAAGTCAACAAAATGTTTTTAAAAAACTTGCAAATAAAAATATCGCCTCGACTAGAGCCAGTTATCGTGTTGCATCAATCATTGCTAAATAACGCAGACCGTTTACAGATGGTGAATTTGTTAAAAATTGTATTTTAGGAATTAAAAAAAAACGTATTTTGAAGAAATGAGTGCGAATGCAGTAAAAACATTTGCTGGTGTAAGTTTATCTTCAAGTACAGTTACTAAAAGAGTTGAAGATTTAGGATCAGATATCATTCTTCAACTTAAAGAAAAAGGTAGTAATTTTACTCATTTTTCACTGACGATTGATGAAAGCGAAGACGTGAGCCATACTGCACAGTTAATTATTTTTATCCGTGGAATAAATCAGAATTTCGAAGTAACTGAAGAACTAGCAGCATTGAAGAGTTTGAAGGGCACTACGACCGGAGAAAACATATTTTTTAATGTAACGGTAACAATCGATGAATTTGAATTCTTCTTTTAGACCTGTTGGCCTATTATGGTCCTGCATTATTGTTTCCCTCTTATAACGTCGACTGCCAGCTGTCTTTCCATCTTTTGGGAGGTCGTTCTGGAGGTCTGCTTGTTTGGGGGATACTGTCCCTGGCCATTCTTACGGCTCTTGGTTCCACCATTCTGGATACATGTTCATTCCAGAACCTTCTTCTCTGTCATCCCCATCTGACAATATCTTTAACTTCGCACATCCTTCGGATTTCTGTGTTTCGTACTCTATCACGAAGGGTTTTGCCAGCGATACTCCTCAGTACCTTCATTTCGCTGGTTCGAAGGAGATTTTTGGTTCTGACAGTGTCGGCTCTGGACTCTATGCTGTATGTCATTATGGGACGGACACAGGTCTTGTATATCCTCACCTTACTTAGGATATTCATATATGATACTTATAGATATCCGGAAATAGCTGCGGCTTTTTGTGATTGTTTAAGCACTTCGCCATAGATGTCATTATTGCACATTATGCTAGCACCCAAGTATTTAAATGTTGTAACTGGTTCAATTGGTGTGTCGTCGATCGCCACACTGCATTCAACTTGCTATCTGGCTAGAGTCATACATTTAGTCTTGCTAATGGAGATAGACATGTTTTCTTTTTTTAAATTAAATTGGGAAAAGCTTACGAGTACTTGTATAACTGCTGATGGCGTGAAAAGTATGGTTGGTTCTAATGTGGGTTTAATCGGAAGCATTCACAGATTATTTGATACCAAAAGTATTCATCAATCAATGAACTTTCATTGCAGACAGTTTCACATTTCAGTCCCATCAACAGTTTTTATTTTAACGTTCTTAATTTAAAGTCTGTAATGTATACCGTTATTTCTACTGTTAATAATATAATGAATGCTGGATTGAATCATCGTTGGTTTAAAAGTTTTCTAGAAGATATTAAATCTGAGTACTGTGATTTGTTGTACCACAGTGAAGTGCGATATTTAAATCGCGACAACATGTTGAAACGATTTTTTGAACTTTGAAATGAAATCGACATATTCATGATGGAAAAATCGAAACCAGTTCCAGAACTTTCTGAACATCTCAATTGTCTCAATGTAAGTCTACAAGGAAATGGAAAACTTGTACGAGTATATAAACTCTTTTTTGATATTACGGCAATTCAAACAAAACTAGAATTTAAAAAAACAGTTACAAAAACAAATTTTACATTTTCATTGCTGTGATTATTTGTGGAAAACTGTGTTGACTAAATTTAAATTTTCTGTTCAAATTTGTATTAAGATAATTGCTACATTGCTACAAAATGACCTAAATGAGCGATTCTAAGATTTTTTCAACAATGAAAAATCATTTATTTTATTTCAAAATCTTTTTGAGTTTTTTGCCGATGACTTGTTGTAAATATGCAACTAGAATTGATATATTTGCAATCAAACAATACGCTAAAATTGTTATTTAGAAATTAAAACTTGCCAGAAAGTAATAAATGAGTAGTAACATAATATTAAGAATTATGCAAGAAAAATGATTCCCATATTCGGGAGTACACACATTTGCGAGCAATCATTTTCCAGGATGAAAAATATTAAATAAAAAATCCGCTCAAGATTAAACGATAATCATTTGCAAGATTTTTTTAAAATAGGTGTTTCTAATTTAACACACTGTATTATAAAGTAGTTCTGGTAACAAGCCCATAGTTCTCAGTAGCCCTTATTTCAATGCCGGTGGCAAATTGAAATATCTGAATATAATTTTTTATTTAAATTATTTATAAAATATTTATTATGTCATTTTTAAAATAGGTATTTCTAATTTAAAACCCTGTATTATAAAGTAGTTCTGGTAACAAGCCCATAGTTCTCAGTAGCCCTTATTTCAATGCCGGTGGCAAATTGAAATATCTGAATATCATTTTTATTTAAATAATTTATAAAATATTTATTGTGTCATTTTTAAGAGAAATGGTGTGTTTAGTTATGTACTGCAATTATTAAGGTTTAAATTATTATAAAACTTATGTAATTTTCTATGTGAATATTTTTTTTTTCATCCGGCCCACTTAGCAATTTCAATACTCTTATATGGCTCTATTCTTAAAAAGTTTGGAAGCCCCTGTTATACAGTACCAGGTTTTTTCAAGTGTTCTTGAACCTTGAAATGCGAGGTTCTTAAGTGGAAATGAAAGAACAATGTAATTTTATGCTAGTCAAAATTAACAAACTCTTTAGCTCGCTATAATAAATAAAAACGTTAGTCAAAAGCTTTATATCGTTTTTATTTATTGTATGACAAAATACGGAATGAAGTGATTAAAGTTGAATGTTAAGGCTGATGTGTTGAATACGATGAAGAAAGTAATTCTGATATGGTTTGGGCATGTGCATCGAATGAATGAAGAAAGAGTAACAAAACAAATATA
The DNA here is from genome assembly GCA_949825065.1 of Odontocerum albicorne. Taxonomy (NCBI): domain Eukaryota; kingdom Metazoa; phylum Arthropoda; class Insecta; order Trichoptera; family Odontoceridae; genus Odontocerum; species Odontocerum albicorne. The sequence continues at coordinate 12,010,836 of OX463847.1, read as the reverse complement.
TATAGGGCAAAGGTGTATGAAAGGCATGATGGAATAAGACCCAGGAAAGTACGGCTCGATCATGTGTATAATATTTTGAAAGAGGGAAGTGTATAAATACAGAGAAATCGTAGGAGTTGTATAAGAAGGTGTATGTAAGGTGAATGTAGAAGAAGCATAGGATGTAGTATGTTTAACAAGAACGTGTACGGCTACATTTTTTTTCCTGGAAACCGTTAGAGGGTAGATTCAAACGTGAGCCGGTAGCAAGACCCTTTCCCTAAGATGCTTCGTATAGAAAAACTCAGTTGTTCGACCTTGGTTACACAAGAACATATTTTACCATGAGTGCCGCGTACGCATCATGTTACGAAGCCGTGCCTCTGTGTACACATATCCGAAAGACCGAAAATGTCGTACGGAGCCACTGCTAAATACATGTGAAAGTCGAAGACATTTGTAAATAAGTGGGTGAAACGTTATTCCGACGTGAAAAACATCGATGATCTACCAGATCGTGGCAATGCACAGAATGGTTAAAATATATCTTTATAATAGGGCTTTATGAGAAAAAATAAAAATTGGCTACTGCAAGAGGACAATGACTCAAAATATCGGAGTCGCCTTTGTACTGCGTGGAAATAGGAAAATGACGTTGACGTAATGGATTAGCCGTCGCAGTCACCAGATGCAAATCCTATAGAAAATATTTGGGTACTCGTGAAATTCAAGCTCCGAGGGGAAAAAGATCTGGAACGTCAAGCAGTTATTTTGACAGATTCGACTTATATGGAAGTCTTTGCCCCTAGATTATGCTATAAAATTAGTAGAAAGTATGCCTCGGAGATGCCGGGCAATTATTACTAGTGAAGGCGACTGGACAACTTATTAATATTAAAACATCACGGTTTATACGAGTATCATGAAGTATGTGTGTATTTTTTTAATGCCTTTTTCCAAATAGTTTTTTTGGTTTCGCCATACACGTTCTTGTCAAACAGACTGTGCTTATGATAGGAGAAATTGACGTTCTGTCTTCTCTGCCAGCCCCAGCAGAGTAATTAAATGATGGTATGTACTCGTATATACGAGTACGTGTATATGTTGATCATTTTATTTTGAAGTCAACAAACACTAAAAGGGCTCTCTATATTCACTAGTTAATACGTATTCAGTATTTTTAAACGAACGATTTTTTTACATTCACCGATTATTTTTAAAAGGCGTACGTTCACTTATAATAGTAAACATTCACTATAGATCCTACTAATAAACAGTTTCAATTCCAAACCTTATAAGACCGAACCTTCTATGAAAAAATATAAAATATTACATACGTATCATCACGTCGTGTCCAGTACGGGGTAGGCAGAGAGAACATATCTTCAAACTTTCCTATCCAGGCACATAACTGTCGATTCATTCACATATATACATCTCGTCATTCAAAATATTATATTGTTCATACTTCTTACCTTACATTATTAAAAAATCTGTTACATTTAATCCAGCCACGTTTTCCTCGGTCTATTTCTTCCACGCACACCTTACACTTCTAACTTGTATATTTGATTTGTCATTCATTCTCTCTATATGTCCAAACTATCTTTAAGCTCTTTTCTTCATCTTAATTAAGACATCCATTTTATCCGTGCATTCATTTCTGATCTCTTCGTTCTGCCTTCTTCCAACTTTGACACTCCACACATTTTCGTTAGTGCAAGCCTCTCTTCAGCATTTATCTTAATCTTATCCTTATTATACTAAGTTAAAATTTCACTTTCATACATCAAGGTGGGCACCATCACACTTTTATATATTGTCATTTTTGCTACTATTGATATTGCGTGGTTGTAACATACACATATATAGAGTCTTTCAAATTGAGCGGTTTTTTTAATTCTTGGATAAAACACAGATGGCGTCGCAAACTTGCCTGGGTCTTGTGACATTTGAGAAGTGTAATGTATGGCATTTATAAAAATGGAGTCGTATACAATATGACAACGCGTTCAAATTGAGAATTATTGTATCTATTGTAATCTCCGGAAACGGTAATGTTAATTGGCCACCAAGATCATGTGATCTGACACCGTTGGACTATTTTTTCTGGGGTTACGTGAAAATTCAGGTCAATTCCAGAGTTGAAGAACGAAATTATTCACGTTATTGGTGAGTTAGAACCGCAATTATGCCAAAATGTCATCGAAAATTTGGACAAAAGAGTGGACATCTATGGAGCTGCAAGAGGTGGACATTTAGCGGATATTGTTTATTGTGTTTAAATGGCATACAATATACTTCAATGACCAATAAAAAGTTTTTTGAAATCAAAGAAAATTGTGTATTTTATTCAAGAATAAAAAAAAAAATTAAAAACCGCTCAATTTGAAAGACCCTATATAATATTGAATGATCCGTTCACCTTGTTCCCTGTCACTATCCTTCTTTCAATGTCTCGTGCCACTCGTCCATCACACTTAAACATACTGCCTAGGTAACATAACTTAACAACTTTCTCAAGTTTTTCTAAGTCAATCCATACATCGCACACACTGTTAACCACATGTATTTCTATAACATAACCTAAAATATAAAATATTATATTTTGTATTATTTTAGCCCAAGCTACGCCAGAAGAAAAGAACGAGTTTCTCGGTGAAATAAATATGCTTAAGTTAGCTGGACGGCATCCAAACGTAGTATCCTTGGTGGGTTGCTGTACGCTCAAGGAGCCTTACAGCGCCCTCCTGGAGTACGCTCCAGGCGGAGACCTTCTAAAACACCTCAAGTCCCTTAGAAGTATGTGGAACACCAGGATGAACAGCATCACAACAAAAGGGTGAGATTAAATTATTTAACTGTGGGCATAATAGTGACTATTTTTTTTAATATATTGTGTTGATACGATAGTTGGTGCCGATTTATTAATTTCTGACCCGTTCAAAATCATGACATTTTCCAGTGTCCGATTTGTTTTTTGAGGAATTCTGATTTTTGTGAAACGTTTACTCAAATTGCTTTATTTAATGTACTTGCATAAAAACGACAAGCCTTATCAGGTAAGTATATCTACTCTTTCACCAACAGGGCAGTCAAATAGTTTGAACTTAAAGCGAGTGTGTATACTTAAGCGACCTACTACACAACACATCAAGAATAGACATAGACATAAACATATATAGAATAGACATAAACATACGTAAAAATACATATTTTAGAAGGAACTTCGGAATATTTCTTAATTTTTGATAGTGTATCTGATTGTTACCTATATTAAACCTATTTAGTATTGATTTGGGACAACAAAAATATTAAAATGTGGTTTCACATTACATTATGCTAAATATATATATCAAGCGCATGCACTATTTAACTACAAAATATTGCATTTTAACCTCAATTTAAGCAATCATAGACAAAATCATCGAAAAAGGTGTAATTATCTTCCATTACATCGTATTATATGATTTGACACACATAATTGCTAACAATTCGTTGTCTTTGTTAATTTTTGATGGTATGGCTGATTGATTGCTTTATTATACCATGAAATCATTGCTTTTAGACTACAAAGACAGATTTATTGAATAAATAATTTATCAAGTGTAGTATCACAACATATTATGCTTAACATAAATCGAGCGTGAAGATTTACTTAAAATGCATACGTTTTAACTACAACTTGAGTGATTTGATACCAAATCATCAAAAAGAGCGTAGTTTTCTTATATTTTAGCGTAAAATATGATAAAACGTAGCATAAAATATTATCGTTTTCTTATATTTTAGCGTAAAATATTTTCTTATATTTTAGCATAGTTTTCTTATATTTTAGCGTAAAATTTGATTTGTAATGTTTGTGAACTTTTGACAGATTGGCTGATTAATTGTTATACGTGTATTATACCATTATACCATTGATTTTGGACCACAAACACAATAAATTTTATATTTATGACACATCATACTTAATTGAAACTTTTACTTAGACAAACATATATTTTAAGTACAGTTTGAGCGATTATAGAGAAAATCATCGAGAAGTGTGTAATTTTCTAACATTTCAGCATAAATTGTGAAAAAACACACATTTTTTCGGAAACTTCGCAATATTTCTAAATATTTGTTAGTTAATCTGATTGTTACCTTAATTTAACCTAAAATATACCAATTGATAATTGATTTGGGATAACATACATTTTTGTGGGGTCTTCGTCATATTTCTTAATATTTTATGATTTTTCTGATTGTTACCTATATTATACCAATTAATAATTGATTTGGGATAGCAAATATATGAAAATGTGGTATAATATTACATTGAGCTAAATATACCTCAAACGCACTAATAAACTTAAATACTGTTTATTTTAACTTCAATGTGAGCGATTACAGACAAAATGATCGAAATATGTGTGATTTTCTAATATTTCAGCGTAAATTTTGAAAACCCAATCATTTTTGCGGGAATTTTGCAATATATCTTAACTTTTTATATTTCATCGGATTGTTATCTTTTTTATACCAATCGAACATTGATTTGGGACTACAAATACATAAAAATGTAGATATACAGAGATAACAATTTGAATGAACAATCTAAATGAATGGCTTAGAATATAATTTTCCTTTTGAATTGAACAAATTACAACAATTCAAATAGGTTTAAGTTTGTCTTTGCAATTTAGATGATATATATGTATGATTTAAGGAAGTTTTAAATTTAAATCCCTTTTATCAAACACTGTTTATTCAACTTTATGTAACGGTATAACCCTACCGGTTTCAAAGTGTTCATCTCATCACCAGGGGAGCACAACCAAGACTCATTTGTGCTCCCCTGGTGATGAGATGAAAGCCTTGAAACCGGTAGGGTTATACCGTTATAAGAAGTGGAATAAACAGTGTTTAATAAAACAAATTACAATGACTTAAAAATGTTGTAAATTTATTTCCAGGTGCTCTGAATCATCGTCTTACGTTCAGAATCTTGGTACTCAAATTATGCGGGATCGGCCATCTGTTGCAGAAAGTAAGTAAATTTTAATAAAAGATTTACCGATTCCTCTGCAAATCAAGCTTACCAAATCGTATGGATTTCTAACATAAGAAATACTTTTTTCTTGGAACTTATTAAGAAAGTGGAATACGTTTACCTGCAGTCACACTACAAGCTTTTATACGTGAACTTTATCACGATCAATAGTAAAAATAGATACATGCAGCAAGTTTAACAATGTCAGTTGTGAGATATGGTTAACGAATGTAAGTCCAACATCAAAGGTTACGCCTTTATCTTAGAAATCAGAAACTCTATTTAATGCTACTTGCTGTATTGTATACTGATGGGTAGGTAAAAATGATCGACTGTAGGATACACAGAAACTTTTATTTATATTGAAAAAGAGATTTTTCAGTCCAGGAAACTAGAGGTTCTAGATCATATTGTGACTGTGTCGTTAGTTAACAATAAATATACTGAAAGACTTATAGAATTTTGTATATCGTCAATTAATGTAAAGAATAGCAGGAGATCTAAATTAGATTCTTATACATAATACACAAGATCTTGCGATAAATTCCATTGAAGACTTGAGCCGCATTGTTATGTATTGGAATCGTTATTTTAGATATGACGCAAATAATCTAATTAGATTATTGCTGACCAAGGGTATGCATTTTCTGGAGCAATCGTGATCAATAAATTAAGAGTTTTAGCGTTAACACTTTGGAAGTTCATATTCATTCAAATATAATTAAAAATTGAAACACTGTATTATCCACTTGAAAATATATATTTAAACCAACTAGTTTCAAGTCATATGCGACTCACTTTCAGGGATATTCCGTACTGACTCATGACCATCGTTTTTAACTTTATCATAAGCTTTCTGGAAGTCTGTATACCATACATATATATTACTCGTATATGCGTTTGTGAAAGCTCGTCTAGATTTGATGCAAACTACTATGAAAGAGAGAGAAGGCGATTTTGGAGGCATTTTAAAGAAAATCGAAACATTCATTAGATTTTTGTGTTCAAATGATTTTGGTAGAACTTTACAGAAATTAGTGGAATATAAAAATTAAAAATTGTTTTCTTCTGAAATATATTTCAGCATATCACTGAGATATGCACTGAGATAGTGAGTTCATTTAACTATACTCGAGAAAATATAGGATGATCCCTGTGACATTTGAAATGTTATGTCTCAAAAGGATGGGGTAAAATCGTTTTTTTTTATAAATCGAATAGTTTTTTTTATATATCAAAAATGGTTTTTTCTCTAAACTGACGTTTTAATTCCTAATTTTCATTATACTGACTTTCTAATGTATTATATGATTTGTATATATCTTTAAATAGGCCAAGATCCATTTTGAATTAATACTAATTACGAACATTTAATTTTATGTATAAAAAAATCGAAAATCCAATTATCGTGTACCCCATCCCTAGCCAATGCAGACTAACGTAGTGACTTTTGACAAACGTCACCAAATATTTTTTGATTTTTACAAACTGCCACATTTCTGCTAATTTGTAACAAGATGTATGTCATTATTGTTAGTTTTATGTAATGTATTTACCTAAATGACTTGCTATTTATTAGAATCGAGGTTTATACTAAAGTTGATAAAATAATTAAAATTACTGAACGTTGTAACAAGGTTGTATTGGGGCAAATTGGTGAACTGTCACAGGGACCATGCTACATTTTCTCAAGTATAATTTCGTACCTGTGATTTTAAAAACTTTTGGTTTGATGGCGCCCTTAGTATGCAATGATTTATTCACGGCGCTCTTAAAAGAATAACCAATTAGTGGGATGGGGGTGCCTGTTGTTCAAACAGTATCTAAAATCATAGAATCGAATTAGACACAACTACCCTAATTTTTTGATCCACGTTGAGTTTTGAGTGATATTTAATATCTATTACAGCTGTCACCGAAAACTCAGCTTCGGTGAGGTATGCCCACGCAAATGGAAACAGGATCCGTTGCGCTTTATCACTCAACAAAGGATATTAATCGTTTACATGATATCTTTATCACTCAGCAAAGGATATTAATCGTTTACATGATATCTTTATCACTCAGCAAAGGATATTAATCGTTTACATGATATCCAAAACTCAATCAGTAACAATTAGATGTCACTTCCTATTATTGTGAAAGTCTGTCAGCGCACTGAATAAGATTGCCTGGAAATATTAAAATTGTCAAATATCTCACGTATACTAAATGTTGTATGTTGTCTTATGGGGAAAATAGTAAGAATCGACCACACAAATGTAAACATGAAGAAAGACATGCACATTATAATATGCTAAATGCGCATAGTAATATGTCAAATGCACAAATTGTGATATGCTAAATTTGCATAGTGATATGATAAATGCGCATTGTGAAATTCCAAATGCGCATAGTGATATAGTAAATTACCATAGAAATATGTTAAATACGCATAGTGGTATGCTAAATGCGCAAAGTGATATGCTAAAAATTAGCTAAGCACAAAGTAAAATGTTTTATAATTTAATTTTACAGGACAATAAAATGTGTAAATCTAGTTATAAAGTCAAGGAATTTAATTTATTTTATTTATCGAAATAAATTAACAGAAATTACTTTTCCTTATTTTCATCAAATATTATTCACAAAAGAATATTTGAACTTAAATTTAATTACCTTTGATGCCAATATTTCTTTTGTACTTGTAAATAAATATTTATTTTATTTTATTTAATTAAAATATTGGAAGTAAGATATATTTAAAACAGCAACAATTTATAATTTCCGTGCCGAGGTAGGAAGAATGGACAAAGTGCCAGATTTAGTTATAACATATATTGCTTTCTCAACATCTCTACATCTTCTCACTAAACTTTTTTCAAACTCTCTTATTTCTAACCTTTCTTGTTTCGAAATTTCATTCGCTTGGTTCATCCATATTTTTCCAGTCTATATCTCCCACAGCTTTCACTCAAGTGCGTGTGTTGATTTTTTTCTGCATGCTCAAAAAAGCACCGCAATGTGCTCATTAAGAAGCATCCAACTTATGAAATAGTTAATTTTTCATTAAAGTTATAAGATTTTTTTTTACTTACTTCGGACTTATTAGTGCTTTATTAAAGCTTATTTCGATTGATCAGAGCTTGTTCAATTAATTTGTTTACTAACTCCCCCCAGGTCCATGTCACAATATCAATTGTTCTATTATAGGCCTCAAATAACATAACCGTAATTAACCCCAAAAGGAAAAAAGCAAGACTGTCTAAAATTTTATTATCAAAATATCAGGGGTATGAGAAATTTCACATATTTTTTCTTGAACGAAGTTTCGGCTTCGAATATTAACTTAATATCTCGAAGTAAAAATTGATATGAATAATGCAGTACTTTTCGCGAATGGATTAATTATATTCGCGCTCATAAAATAATAAAGCGGATTTCGATCTTGTAGTGTAGATCGCGCTGAATGGAGATTTATTTTGGACCCCATAACGTAGGGGGTAGGGACTGGATCGAACTGAACCATATTCAGAAGACATAGGCTACACCGATCTAATGACGTCGAAGAATAGTTTTGCTGCATTCGAAATTTTCTGTGAAAGTACTGGTAATTTTCTTGGCTGTTTGATGTCGGACCTTAAGTCCGTCGTCGCTATTATTCATTTGACCATGTTTCGCCATTGAAGTAGGAATCCTTTTGGGAAGTTACTTACTTGTCACTAAGTGACTAAAAATAAAGGTTTCGATCTTTTAGTGTAGATCGCGCTGCATGGGGACATATTTTTTTTTGAGGAGTTCAGTACCTCCTCCAGAGGCTCTAAACTCAGACTCGATTACTGGGATTGAAGATAATATCATCTCCCGGCCACGCTCTCCAATATGTCCTCAACACTGATTCGAATATATTGAAGGGTACCATACGAAAGAAGAAGATTATAAATTATATTCACTAAACCCTCCATGGGTGGGGGTGGGTTCGAACAACTAACCCTTCATCGGGTGCAATTAATCATCCAGACGAATTTCAATTCTACTATGGCTGTGTTTCTTGTAAGGGCATTATATATCCAGTAATTTCTCCCTACACGACCCTCCACATAAACAAGCTGTAACTTGTTCACACAGTGCTTTCTTATCTGACTCAATGCACGTATAATCTGTAACTTGTTCACACAGTGCTTTCTTATCTGACTCAATGCACGTATAATCTGTGAGATTAGTTTCGCCCGATTACCTGCAGCAATTGTATTCTCCTTCACAAGATAAAATTCAAACTTCTATTTACGATTACGTTCAGAAGAAGAGATGCTTCAAGTGTAAAGTTCAAAAGAAAGTTCTTTTTACAAATTACCATTGTAAAATTGTGGGTTTGTTTTATTATGTTTGAAACATGAAAACAGGATTTTGTAAAATTTGTTATCGCACGTTTGACTCAGAAGCTACCGGCGTATATTTTTCTTCTCGTACTTTTGAATGAAGTTATATTACCTTTCATATAGTAATAAAATTAAGTAAGAATTTTCGTATTTAACTAACGGTATGTTTGTGAAATTTTACAAATTGTTTTGAATTTAATCTGACAGATGAGTTGCGCCTGGTGATGTTAAAAAAAGATAATGGGGGTAAGAAATATGTCAACATCCGACCCTTCCAATAGTTATAACGGCTGAGACACCCGTTCTTGCATGAGTGATTAAGAACAGTCCTTGCCGACGTACTCTAGTATAATTGTTAGGAATAAGAGTATTTAACACTAATCATTCTAATAATTCTGGACTACTCAAAACTCTTCAAGCGAGCATGACAACGTTTACCCAAATCCGCCAATTTCTTCGTACACTCAAAGAATCATATTCAATGCCCAATAAAAAATTCATAAGATAAAGTTATCGATAAGTGCAAAGTCCATAAATCGCATTTTTCTACACCTCCTCCACCCATGAGTGAATTCTTGTTTTGCCTTCTAGTTCTAGTCAATGCCCAATAGAAATTGCATAAGATAAAGCCATGGATAAGTACTAAAGTCAATAAATCGCAGTTATTTTTTCTATACCTTTTCTATAGCTTCATTAGCAAACATACCGGCGAAGAATTTCGAAATAATTTTCTTTTGAATTTACCATAAATATTGTTATTTTAACATACATTTTATTTATTATAAGCTTATCTTGCTCGATTATAATGAGATTCTATTGTTATTGAAAACCATGTTTTTTTGCAACAAAATAATACTCGTTATTGGTTTAATTCTTTTAGAGCAAGTTAAAAAAATCTGTTATTTAGGTAATATTTTACGAGGGATATTGAACGGCGTGTAGCGATAGGATACGGAGTCAATGGGGCATCAAAACATATGTACTCGAAACGGGCAGAATCAAAATCTACTATAATGATAGTTCCCCACAGCGTTTTAGTGCCAACTTTGATGTATGGTAGTGATACGTGAACGTGGAACAGGACTAAAAAGAGTCGAATAAATGTTGTAAAAATGCGTGCACTTAGAAAAATATTTGGGCGAACAATGTATGATAGAATACGGAACAGAGTGATTAGAGATGAGCGTGAACTTAAGGCTGGTATGTTGAGTAAAATGTAGAACACTCTGAAATGGTTTGTACACGAAGAATGAATGAATGAAAAAAGACTAACAAAACAAAAATATAATGCAAAAGTGAGTGGAGAGCGTGGTAGAGGAAGACCGAGGAAAGTGTGGTTATCAAGTGCACGCCGTCACCCTTCGCTAGATCAATGCTTGCCAAGTGGTCATCACGCGCAAGGGTCGTCCGATTATGCATCCTGTCATGTAGCTCATGACTGATTATAGTAACTCCCATGATAGCCTCCGACGGCTCCGCTTCGTCCTTCCCTACACTCCGCGGCTCGAAAGGCAGTCGTTAAGGGTAGTCCAGTTGCATTTCTCACTTGATCAGTCGTCGCTCTTGTGCGTCGGACTTACACGCTTCCAGTAGCCACAAACCTCTCCAAACTGTCTCCTTGGCCACGAGCAATTTGTGCAAAGAAACGGAGGACTAGTCGAAAGCACATTGTTGACAATCTGTCGCTGATACTCAGTTCTTCAAGAATGGAGACGTTAGTTTTGCCATGCTGTATATGGAATTCGTAACATCCTTCTCTAGCACCACATTTTCAATGCATCTATTCTACGTCTCTCGCTTGCTTTCCGAGTCCAAGTCTCCGCGCCATACATGAATATTGCGAATACGAGAGATTTAACTAGGTGCATTTTCATCGTGATAGTAATACTAGGTAAGTCCAGAAAGTAAGTGTACTGAATTTTCGTAGGTTACATTTTTTTTTTATTAAACAAAAAAATTACGTGGCTAGGTCAGGGGAATGCGCGAGATGGTTCAGGACATCCCATTTAAACGAGGCGAGCAGTTCCTTCGTGGCGTTGGCCGTGTGTGGTCTGGCATTGTCGTGCAGCAGGCAGATTTCCTTTGTCAGCATGCCTTTCCTCTTGTTCTGAATCGCCCTCCGCAATTTTTTTAGGGTCTCACAGTATCTTGCAGAGTTGATGGTCTCCCCTTGAGGCATATATTCAATTAAAATTATGCCTCGACAGTCCCAAAACAATTTCGTCAGTCACAATTGAAGGTGTTCCGCTCATCTGATCATCATGCACAGACGTACGACCGTTTTTAAACTCGCGACACCACTTGTACACACTCGTACGATTCATAGCTTTATCACCATATGCAGTTTTCACCTCATTATAAACCTCAACCGGAGGTTTTCCTTTCCAAACGAGATAACGGATGTCGCCGCGTATTTCGCACTTGGCGGGAGATTGGATTGACATTTTTCACGAAACGTGTCGTCGCGTCGACACTTGTCAACATACTGACCTCGAACCGGTCTCGTTGCGGAGGGGAAGGGTCAGGCTACACAGAAGTGTAGCCAACATGTCGAAAATAAAATCCATCCGGTCGTGAGAGCCTCAGTACACTTACTTTCTGGATACGCCTCGCTCTGGATACGTTTCGCTCGTCCATATATATTTTCCAGTCAATTATATTATAATGATATTTTAACCTCTCCAGATCTGGCGTCCATTAAAATGGACACAAAGTTAATGAACTTTGTCAACATCTTTGTGCCATATTTCTGTTTTCTAATAAAAAAATTAAGTGTAGGATATTGTACTATCGACATTAAACGAGGTACATGGCCGCGCGGTAACGCACTGAACTTCCGTGCGGAAGGTCGTCGGTTTGAACCCCGCGCTGTGCTACTTCCCTCGAACGACACAGGCACTTTTTCCGCCTAGTGTTCGAGAATATAAGAATACCTATGACTTCGGTCATATCTATACTTAAAAAAAAAACGTTTTGAGCGCCATCTATCTATACTAATAAGACATAATGTTGCAATTAGTATAAATAATACACTCACAAGCAGGATTTTTTTTTAAATCTTTGAATTAATTCAGATCTGAAAATGTTAAATTAAATAAATAAACAAAGAGTAAAATCGATAAGTTAGAAAGCAGAAAAATAAAAAAAACATTTTTAGAACAAATAGAATATAAAACAAATTTGAAACTACGCAATATCTTACTACAAGTGTAAAACGCGATAGAAAAAAATAAATATTCTTTCTGATGATTTATATAATTGCTTGATAGTAAAAAACTAATTTCTTTTCAGCTGAGTACACAACACTAGGAAGCGACAGTGAGGTATTCTACAACAAAGAACACAATGGTCTTCCCCCAATGGTTCTTGGCGGAAACACGGGAAGCTCAATCGGAAGTGACACATTCTCCTTCAGTGACCAATTTTCCACCGGAGATATTGGCAATGTTGCAAATGTTGCCAACCCAGTTAACATGATGACACCAGAAAAGAATGCCTCTGTTGAACTTGTCCTCAACTCAAAAACTCTGCAGGGCTATGCCCTGCAAATCGCTAGAGGGATGGAACACCTCGAGAAGAAAGGAATCACACACAGGTAAGAGATAAAAAAATATTTACTTGTTAAATTTTCTTTATCGACTCTTATCAAAATAAAATCTAAGATTTCGAAAGGATATATGAAAAATTAACTGTCCGTTAGAGTCGGATTTTATTATAAGTAGAATTAAAAAAATAATATTAAGATAGTTTGGACATATAGAGAAAATGAGTTCTTAAAGAAAACAAATAGAAACGTGTCAGACGGAAAAAAGTAAAAAGTAACAAAGAGCATATATTGTACATACTTATCATCAAGTCGTATCCTTTGTGGGGTAGGCAGATAACACAGGTCTCCATACTTTACTATCCAAATGCACAATTCTCGCCTCCTCCCCATTTATATATCTAGTCATGCACAATCTTCTGCTATGTATTACATACTTTACCTTCTTTCAAAATTTAATTCAATTTATGCCATCACGTTTTACCTTTTCTACGGACACTGCACTTCTGGCTTGTATACTCGCTTGTCATAGTCATTCTTTCTATATATCCGAATCATCTTTCTACATATCCAAATCATCTTTTTACATATACTAATCATCTTTCTACATATCCGAATCATCTCTCTACATATCCGAATCATCTTTCTACATATCCGAATCATCTTTCAACATATTCGAATCATCTTTCTACGTATCCGAACCATATTTCTACATATCTGAATCATCTTTCTACATATTCGAATCATTTTCCTACATATCCGAATCATCTTAAAGCTCCTTTCTTCCTTCTTCTCCCTGGCTCCATCCCAACTCACTGTCTGCGAAGACTGTTGAGGTCAGCTCTACTCATCCTCAGGTTGTATGCTCTTCTGTCCCGGACTACGTCCCCCACCCCAGGCCGTGCCTCTGCATCAGGTTATCTTTTTCTTCCTCTTACTTAAAATATCCCTGCACTAATATCTGACGTCTTCATACCGTCTTCTTTCATATATTAACAATCCACAATATGTTCTTAGTACACGCATCTCCACAGCTTTAATCTTACTTTTACCCTTCTTCTGCCAAATCCAAGTTTCACTTTCGTACGGTAACGCGGGCACCAGCACACTATTATGTATTTTATTTTTTGCTGCTTTTAATAAAGCATGTATGACGAGATTTATGAGTGTGGATGAGGTACAGGCAGTTAGTATGGCGCAATATTATATAGGTGTATTTTAGGATTGTTTATTTTTATCAGCTTGTAATTGTATATCTATCGAAAAACATCGATTTTCCAAGTTTGACGTCAGAGGAAGCTGGCCAAAATTTGATTAACACGACTCGTACCTAAATTTATTGAATAATTATGTTTAACAATATTTATAAATATGTAAATACTGAATCTATTTATTTTTAAACTTCACATTAACTGATTTCTCCTGTTACATAATACGGGCATGATAAATATATTAATATGGAAGAGTAAATACTAAGGCGGAATGATCTCATTCTACTGGGCGGCGCCGATAATACGAGTATATCAACTAACACAAATCACTCATTGGTTCAACATCTCTAAACCGCACGTCACTGAGAATTTAGGGATTTTATTGGTTCTGTGAATTGATACATTGAATAGAGAATGATTTATTGCGTAATTGTAATTATCGGGGACATAAAAACTAAGAGCTTCTAATATTTATTAAACCTTAACAATTTTTACAAAATACAATTTAAGTTCAGAGTCCAAGTTAATACAAAAATACAATTAAACACATTCATACTCGTATAATATAATCTGCTGTCAAAAATAAGTACATACATGTCATAGTACTTACTGGGCACAACATGTCAGGGCTCAGAAGTATAAGATAAAAAAAAAGTTCATTAATATTACAAACATACATACCATCACGCTGTTTCCCTATTGGGATAGGCAGAGAAGACTCATATCTCCAGAAACATATTTCACATCTTCCACATTCATACATATCTCATATAACTCCTTTGTTATCTTAATTCTTACATTTCCTTTTTTTCCAAAATATCATACACTTGATTCCACCATACTTTCCTCTACCACGCCTTCCACTCACATTTGCACTGCATATTTGTTCTGCCAGTTTTTCTTTATTAATTCGCTGCACTAGGTAAGTCCAGAAAGTAAGTGTACTGAATTTTTGTAGGTTACAATTTTTTTTATTTAAACAAAAAAATTACGTGGTTACCGTAGTACATATGTAAGCTATTTTTCGACATAGTCGCCATTCCTCTCAATGCAGGTGGTGAAGCGGGGTATCAACTTTTTGATGCCTTCCTCGAAGTAGTTTCCCGCCAACCCCTCCGTCCACTTCTCCACCTCCTCATTTACCTTCTCGTCGGTTGAAAACCTTTTTCCACCCATGTGCAGCTTCAGGGAGGTAAGGAGATAGTAATCTGAAGGTGCTAGGTCAGGGGAATGCGCGGGATGGTTCAGGACATCCCATTTAAACGAGGCGAGCAGTTCCTTCGTGGCGTTGGCCGTGTGTGGTCTGGCATTGTCGTGCAGCAGGCAGACTCCCTTTGTCAGCATGCCTCTCCTCTTGTTCTGAATCGCTCTCCGCAATTTTTTTAGGGTCTCACAGTATCTTGCAGAGTTGATGGTCTCCCCTTGAGGCATATATTCAATTAAAATTGTGCCTTGACAGTCCCAAAACAATTTCGTCAATTTCGTCTTTAAACTTGCGACACCACTTGTACACACTCGTACGATTCATAGCTTTATCACCGTATGCAGTTTTTACCTCATTATAAACCTCAACCGGAGGTTTTCCCTTCCAAACGAGATAACGGATGACGCCGCGTATTTCGCACTTGGCGGGAGATAGGATTGACATTTTCACGAAACGTGTTGTCGCGTCGACACTTCTCAACGTACTGACCTTGTACCGGTCTCGTTGCGGAGGAGAAGGGTCAGACTACACGACAGTATAGCCAACATGTCGAAAATAAAATTCATCCGGTCGTGAGAACCTCAGTACACTTACTTTCTGGATACGCCTCGAATGTCCTCGTACATGTCCAAATCTTGGGTGCACTTCTTGATTTTACTTAATACGTCAGTTTTAAGTTAACATTCATCCCTAATCCCTTCATTCTGTATTCTGTCATACATTGTCACTCCACATATTATTCTCAGTGCACCTACGTATATTGCATTTACGTTTCACTTCCATACATCAAGTTATGTCTTATATAGATTATGAGCTATATGAAAGGACGCATAATCAGACGGCCCTTACGCGTAATGACCACTTGACAAGCATTGAGCTAGCGAAGGGTGACGGCGTACGCTTGCTAATCATACTTTCTACTTTTTCTCGGTCTTCCTCTACCAGACACTCCACTTACTTTTGCATTGTAGTTTTGTTTTGTTAGTCTTTCTTCGTTCATTTGTCCCACATGCCCAAATCATCTTTAAGGGTTCTTCTTTATCTTACTAACACATTGGTTTTAAGTTTAAACTTAGAGCATATCCTATACGCATTGGCGATAGCCAACAGTGTCCATCGTTAACTGCTTATTCCTATATAGCAATTTCTTCCAGTTAACTATAATATTGCCGATAGTTAAAATAAGATTGCAGTAATTTTATTTAAAATAGCGTGATAGAGTCTGGCCTTCTCGTTTCAGTGATTCTATAATTACATACCGTCAGAAGTTTTATATGGATTACATATACATATATTGGATAATCGCCCTTTGTTGTTTAAATTAAATATATTTATGTTTTACTCCTATCCCGATCAGTGCTATTCCATCTTACATTTTGTTCATAATTTTACATTTTCCAGAGACTTAGCTGCCAGAAACGTCCTTATAGACGAGAAAGGAAATCTGAAGATATGTGACCTGGGACTCTCGCGCAGAGGCATATATGTCCCCACAAAACACAAGAAGGTGCCACTGCGTTGGATGGCGCCAGAATCGATCAGTGACCTCTACTACTCCAGTAAGAGTGACGTCTGGTCGTATGCAATTGTCCTGTGGGAAATTGGCACCCTAGGTATGTATATGAACAGGATTTTTTTTTCACAAAATGTATTTATGATGCTTTCTCTTACAAAATCTAATTTTTCAATAAATTTGCAGGCTCTCTAGATGTGATTCCAGGCTGGTTACATTTTTATTGTTTACAATCTGGCAACTGTATTACATGCTATTTCTTCCAACTTGTCTGAATTATTGTATACAAAGAAAACCTTTTCTTCTTAATCTCCTACTCAATGTTGAGTTTCGTGATCCTCTGCTATGTTTTAAACTCGATGCGTCACCTGTTTCTATCATTCTTGGTGCAGGACCTTATTGAATGCTGCGTTTAAAAATGATATTGTCAAATCCTTTACATGATCCATTCATCTCAAACGACTCCTTCTTCTTGCACGTCTTTATTAAACTCTCCCCGTGATCACCAGCTTCCCTAGACTTTCATAATTGTTTCTAGCAACATATCCATATTTTTTTCTGCATGTTGTTGAAAGTCTTTCAGTAATGTTCAATTCTTAGTTAATACATCTCGAAGGCAGCTGTCATGTTTATTTTCCATATTACGTCGTCTATGTTTCCACTTCATGCAGTGGCATGGTGAATACTAGAGACTAAATTGAATTATAAACATTTTTTTAATACTACCATAGTTCAGTTTCGTTACCATCTGAAATTGATCACAAAACTTTCTATAACAATCGGATGATTTAAAGTTAGAGACTATGCGTTAGCCATAGATTGAAAGATTTCTTTTATCTTTCGTGTTTTCAAACGAAGACATTTTGAGACAAGTTGTAAGATAAATTTTATTGTTGTAGCACTATTTATATTTATTTTATCATACGGTGCATCTCTCACAGTTGAATGTTCTGGTTTTTCATCCATGATACAGCCTCAAGAGTAACTTGAGTCTCTTTCAGTTCTCCTGGTAATTATTTATTTATTTATTTAACACTTTTATTGCAATACAATCTGGCGGGATTATTGCCAGGCGGCAATCTCTTCCAGCCAACCAGACAAAAGTAAATGAAGCAAGTTACGTGGTCGCATAAATCATTCAAATGACTATCCATCCTCATGAAATCCATAAACATATACGTGAGAACATATCCACGAACCCCACAAAGACGGACAATCACCCGAACATTATTTTTCATATAAAGTGAGACATCATCAATCAAAAGGAAAGGAAAGGATGGTGGACAGGAAAGGAAAAGAAAAATCAGGAATGAAACACGTTATTTTACTGACTAGAAATTAAGAGTTTTTTCAGTCGCTTCTTAAAGCATGCTAAAGACGGAGCGAGTCTTATATTGGTGTGTAACTGATTCCAGAGTCTCACTGCATGGACAGTAAAAGACGACGTAAAGAAAGAGGAGTGGGGAACTGGAAAGGCCAATAAACAATCTCTGTTTGAGCTTAGCGCTAATCCATGATTGGAAAGACGATGAAAATTTTCGGCGAGATAAGAGGGTGTGGCGGGACAGTTAAGGATATTATACAATAGAGACAGTATGTGAATTTGGCGTCTATTTCTAACATTCAACCAGTTCAATGCCTTCTGGTATGAAGTTACATGATCGTACTTTCGTAGGTTATTAATAAATCTAATTAATATGTTGAACAAACTTCCACGATGTGACCGATAGTCTGAACCATTCCACATGAGCATAACGGGGAATCAATGAAACCTCACCTATGCAAGGCATATGCTCTGCAACCATAACTACATCTAAAACTATTCAGGGTGCACCATAATCTTTGTGGCTGGCAAATCCTTGAAGAAGAACGTTAGTATCACTCATATAGGGAATATTTCTGGACCGACTACATTGCTATCACTAGGTGAGCTCAAATTCATCGCAGTCAATCGTCGTCTCTCGATCCAGAATGGTCGTCGGGACCTAAGGCGAGTTCGAGGAGGGCAGAAGACACCCAGATGCATTGATAGCGTGGCATTTAGACACATCTTCTGTTATGTTACTCCTTCATTAAGACATCTTGGCGTCGGAGATTACTAATAACCGGAAGCAATGCTAAAGGAGATGTTTTCAGAATGCCACTAAATATACAAGCATTTCATTTCATTGACGAATGAAAGTTATTTATGGCCTCACTCTCGGTAAATCCCTAAAACTGTGTGTAAATATTCAAACAAATTAGGTGTGTTTGGAAAATGTGTGGAAATTTTCAATACAATTAAATCTGACAATTTTTGTAAACATATTGGCAATTTCTACCAACTTTAACTTAAGGAAAAAATATAGAGATATTTTTGTTTTCATACATACATACACGCCATTTCCCTGTACGGGTAGATAGAGATGACAGAACGCCGACTTTTATACCTCAACACACATCCTTAGATTTTTCCACATACATATATTTTTTTCGTATTTCTACGATTTATCTGATTTTCTACGTTTTCTCCTTTCAGAATATCATTTACCTGATGCAACCATACGTTCTATGGTCTTTTTCTTACACGCTTTCCACTCATATTTGCACTACACATCTGTTTTGTTAGTATTTCTCAATTCATTCGTTCCACATGCTATTCATCTTACTCAACACATCAGCCTTAAGTTCACATTCATCCCTAATGATTCTGTTGTAAAAGCACCCATTTGTACAGCATTTATTCAGATCCTCTCAATATTTTTCCAGGTTCACTATTCACTCCCGTAAAACAAATTTAGCACCAAAATAATATTACTGTGGACTATCATTTTAGGAGATTGTGATACTATCCCCATTGACTTGGTTTCCTATCACTACACACTGTTTGATATTCATCTTAACTCTTCCATCATTCGATAAAATGTTACCCAATTAACAGAACTCCTCAACTTGCTATTAATTTATGTTTTACTAGCAACTTGTTTTACTTATAAAGTTTAGTAGGTATCTAACATCAATTCTGAGAGCTTATAAACTGATAAAGGTCATGTAGGTTAATCCTTTTTGATTTTCTTGAAACTTGGAATTCTTAACCCAGACCTGTTAAGACTATGTGCTTGTTAATATGTACTCCTTGCACACACGTGAGTCATTCATCCACGTAAAATTGTCGTCTACCTTTCTCGATAACAACGGGTTAAATGCCAATATATGCAGAGATGATTTTCGAAATATTTTTCTTCAAAGATCTTCAAAAAAAAACACGATTTTAGACAAATATTTACTTGTACTCGTATATATTTATTTCTAATGTATATAATCATCATCATTGTCAACCAGGATCGATCCACTGCTGGATGAAGGTCTCCCCAAGTTAACTCCAGATAGTTCGGTTTTTTGCTCGTTGATGCCATGTGATGCTGTCATGCTTCCTGATTTCATCTATCCAGCGTACCTTCGATCTTCTTCTGGGCATCTCTATGCCTCTTGGGTACTATTGGATTATTTCGGATGTCCATCGGGAGTCTGACATTCTCGCTATGTGTCCTGTACATTGCCACTTCATTTTATTGCACACCTTTATAACGTCTTCTACCTTTGTTATATTGCGAATTTGTTATATTGCGAACTTACTTTAGTTTTAGCAAGGTGTAATGAAATGTTTTTGTTTTACTCCTTTATCACTTGCCAGATAATGTCCTTGTCTAAACTAAGATTTAAAATGCCGAATTGTCTAAAATTCTTCTATAGGTTTCCCCGTTAAATAAATTATTATTAAATGACTTGTCTCTATTATTAGAGAATTTATTTTTGCATCATAAATGTTATTCCTTGTATTGAACCCTATTTCAGCTTCGGAAAAAGGAATAGCAATTATATTGAAAATTCTTTTACTCTCAAAACACTATTGAGAATATTTTATGTTCTCTGCCATCAATGAATTAAATATTATATATCAATATACTTGTATTTTTTACTTTTATCATATTTATTCATTTGGTTAATTAATGGTATTATAATAAAATTAAATAACGCCTGAATTGAAATTTAAAAAACAGCCGGTATGGCCGTAGCAGCTGAATATCAACCCTGAATGTATATGATATATCTAATAAATTCTAATAATTGAAATTTAAAAAACAGCCGGTATGGCCGTAGCAGCTGAATATCAACCCTGAATGTATATGATATATCTAATAAATTCTAATAATTGAAATTTAAAAAACAGCCGGTATGGCCGTAGCAGCTGAATATCAACCCTGAATGTATATGATATATCTAATAAATTTAAGATCAGTTTCAAAAAAACATGTGTTGTATTCATACATTATTTAGTATAATTTATATTTGGAAAGCTTCAATGTCATGGTTGATTATTAATATATACGAGTATAATATATCATTTTGAGGTCGGCATCGATCGTGGGTGAAATAAACAAATAAATAAATATCATCTCTACAAAATAGGAAAAGAAAACTAAATGCGATGTACGAGTGAACAATCAAAGATTGGAGATGTTGATGGAAGAGTTACGAGAGATATTGAACGGCAGGTAGCGATAGGAAACAAAGCGTATGGGATACTAAAACATACATACTTGAATCAGACAGCATTACAATATGCTAAGATGATAGTCCACAAAAATATTTTAACAAAGTACCAACTTTTATGCATGGGAGTGAAATGGAGATGTGTAAAAGGAGCGGAATAGATGCTGTAGAAATGCGTGCAATGAGAAGAATACACGGAGTAATAATGTTTGTCAGTACACGGAATGAAATGAGTAGGAATGAATGTGAACTTAAAGCTGATGTGTTGAGTAAAATGAAGAAGAGCACTCTCAGATGGTTTAGCATGTGGAACGTATGAATGAAGAAAGACTAGCAAAACAAATATATTGTGCAAATTTGTGAAAAAGGCAGGAGAGAGGAAGTCCTAGGAAGGTATCGTTTGATTCATGGAAATAAGAGTAACAAAAGAGATGTACATTGCAAATGTGAAAGGAAGACGTGATAAAAGACTAAGGAAAGTATTATTGAATCAAGTGAATGATAGTTTGAAAGAATAAAAAGTAAGAAATAAGATAAATCGTAGGAGCTGTATGAGAATGTGCATGGAAGTGAAAAAGTCGAAATATGTGTGTCGAGATAGAAACACCTGGTGCTATGTCCTTTCTGCCCACCCTACTAGGGCAACGACATGATGGTATATACTCGTATATATGTGTATAAAATAGAAATTTACAAAATCTTATTAAAGTTTCCAGGTTTATTGGACCGTATTTTCTACCCCTTTACTTCCAAGAATTTAGTTAATATTTTTGAGAAATATTAGAAAACGTTTCTATTTTTCTTTATATCATTTTGATACAATTTAATTTAAGTTGCGAATAAGATCTGTACATACCCCGCGGTGTCTCTATATACTCGTACTTTTTGACAATCTTAGATAACAGGCGTACGTACGTACATGCGAGTTTTTTTTTCGTACATTTTTTCACGAAAAATGTATGGAAAATGTCTTTCTAGTTATTTGATTAAAACCCAGTGCTACCCTTGTCAACAAAAACTAGTTACTCTACATGTCAAAATATCAAGTAAAATATTTTTTTCAATCTGGTTTAAACCACATCAAGAGCCTTAGATCAAGAACCTTAAACTTACAAGTATTTATTTAATTGTTTTGTGTGCATGGTTGTATTATACATAGTTCACCTAGCAGGCTCACTTAAATATAACAATTTATTCCAACCAACCAACTTATATTAAATTCTTGGATATATCTAATTGTATGTGTGTTAAGTAAGATGAATAAAAGTGCGTTGAGATGGTTTGGCCATGTAGAACGAATGAATGAAGAAATAATTGAAAAATGTAGGTTAAACGAGTGGATATCTAAGTGCTAAATAATTAGTTATAATGATTGTTATCTAGTTTAAAGTAGTATGTAGGTGTTAACTTTTTCTAGGAAATTAAATATTAAGATTGTTAAAAATAAAATGATATGTATAAAATTAAAATAAAGTTAGTTCTTAGTTATAATATATAAATTAGATAAGTTCTTAAGATATAACTTTGTATATAGGTGTAGCCTTTGGCAAATGTTTGTGTTATAGATTACTCTCAAATAAAAAAGATGCAGATGAGAGTGAAAGGCGTGTGAGAGGAAGACCAAGGAAAGTATGGTTGGATCAAGTGAATTATATTCTGAAAGATAAGTAAGGTAATAAGTCAGAGAAATCGTAGAGTTTGTATGAGAAGGTGTACGGATGTGGAAGAGACTAAGAATGTGTACCAAGTTAAGAAACTATGCCGCTCTGTCCGCTCTGCCTACCTTGAGAGGGAAATGGCGTGATGGTATGTATGTATGTTTTACTCCATGATAGATTAAACAATAATATACTCGTATATAATCGTTTAAAATTATGTAACTAACAAATAAATGACTTATCTCTATTAATAGTGGTAAAACGAAGTAAGCGACTTTTTTTTTGTTTTAACCTGGCGAGTTTGTTGCCATGTGGCAATCTCTTCCAACCAACCAGAAATATGTTATATAGGTCTTAAGTGTTAACCAGACTTATCTCTATCAATAGTGGTAAAACGAAGTAAATGACTTATCTCTATCAATAGCGGTAAAACGCAGTAAATGACTTATATCTATCAAAGTTGATCACGATATATTACTTAAGAAAATGCACAAACTTGGCTTCAGCGATAATCTAATTGGATTATTTGCATCTTACCTAAAAGAAAGATCTCAATACGTAACAATCCGTAACAAGTCTTCTGTGGAATTTATCGCAAGATCTGGTATACCACAAGGATACAATTTAGGTCCCCTACTATTCCTCATATTAATAGACGACATTCAAAATTCCATAAGTCACTCGACATGTTTATTGTTCGCTGACGACTTGAAAATATTCAAAAAGATCAATTCACCTCACGACTGTGCACAGTTACAACAGGACCTAGACTCCCTAGTCTCCTGGAGTGAGCAAAATCATCTTCTGTTCAACATTAATAAATGTGTCTGTGTATCTTATAGTCGATCGTTTTCACCAATCCACCATCAGTATACTATACAGGGAGTGGCACTAAACAGAGTTTCTGAATTCAAGGATTTGGGCGTAACCTTCGATGTCGGACTCACGTTCGTTAACCATGTCTCACGTTTGATATCGGACTGTTACAAACTACTCGGTTTTGTAATGAGAATATCAAGAGAATTTAACAGCACCGATATCCTCCGAAACTTATATAATTATCTAATTAGAACCAAATTAGAATATGCATCTACGGTTTGGGCTCCTCACCAGCTCAAATACAAAAACAATATAGAACAAATACAAAAAAAATCCTCAGATATCTATGGTACAGAACAAAGGGCGATTACCCAAAATATGCTCACCATGCCGAACTTCTCACGGTGTGTAACTATAGAAGCCTTGAAACAAGAAGGCAAGAATCCATTGCGATATTCCTAATAAAGGTTTTCCAAGGTTCCTTTAACTGTCCCGCGATTCTAGAAGCACTAAGTTTATATGTACCCAATAAATATATCCGTGCAAGGAATCACCCTCTGTTCTATATACCAACTTACAGGACGAATATCATGGCTAAACACTCAGTCACGCGTGGTATAGAGATATTGAACCAACTGAATGACACGGTTGATATATTCTCGGTACCGTCTAGCAGTATGAGAAGAATCCTGGCTGATATTATTCCTAACGAATAAGCTAACGCTAGAAGCAAACCCTCTTTGTGTAACAGGAGAAATCCGTGCAAAGTGGATAAAAAAAAAAAAATAGTGGTAAAACGAAGTAAATTAATTATCTCTATCAATAGCGGTAAAATGCAGTAAATGACTTATCTCTATCAATAGTGGTAAAACGAAGTAAATGACTTATCTCTATCAATAGCAGTAAAACGAAGTAAATGACTTATCTCTATCAATAGTGGTAAAACGAAGTAAATGACTTATCTCTATCAATAGCAGTAAAACGAATTAAATGACTTATCTCTATCAATAGCGGTAAAACGCAGTAAATGACTTATCTCTATCAATAGTGGTAAAACGAAGTAAATGACTTATCTCTATCAATAGCAGTAAAACGAAGTAAATGACTTATCTCTATCAATAGCGGTAAAATGCAGTAAGTGATGTGTTGAGTAAAATGAAGAAGAGCACTCTCAGATAGTTTGAGCATGTGGAACGTATGAATGAAGAAAGACTAGCAAAACAAATATATTGTGCAAATTTGTGAAAAAGGCAGTAGAGAGGAAGTCCTAGGAAGGTATCGTTTATCGTGCAAAGTGGATAAAAAAAAAAAAAAATAGTGGTAAAACGAAGTAAATTAATTATCTCTATCAATAGCAGTAAAACGAAGTAAATGACTTATCTCTATCAATAGTGGTAAAACGAAGTAAATGACTTATCTCTATCAATAGCAGTAAAACGAAGTAAATTAATTATCTCTATCAATAGCGGTAAAATGCAGTAAATGACTTATCTCTATCAATAGTGGTAAAACGAAATAAATGACTTATCTCTATCAATAGCAGTAAAACGAAGTAAATGACTTATCTCTATCAATAGCGGTAAAACGCAGTAAATAACTTATCTCTATAAATAGTGGTAAAACGAAGTAAATGACTTATCTCTATAAATAGTAAGGCCTTCTTTCAATGGTAAGGAAGGGAAATAAAGGAAAATTAGGATAAAGGATATTCTCAGTAATGTATTTTTTTTAAATTCTTTCTTGAACGTAAATGCGGATGGTGGGCATCTGATAACTCTTGAAAGATCGTTCCACAGTTGCGTCGAGTGAATCGCAAATGATGATGTGTAAAATGTGTGTTGGTGTGTGAATAAGTCTCTCATTGCCTGATCGAAGAAAACGTTCTTTTTCTGAATGAAAGTGAATTATGTCACGAAGGAATAAAGGAGAATTGGAACGGTTAAGGACGCAAAATAATCTCGAAAGAACGCGAAGGTTTCAGCACTGCATGATTTAATCTCATTGAAGTCTGCTCCGAATACGGAATTAAGTGTTTATGAATGACGTTTATGTATTGAGCAAGATAAAGAAGAGTGTTCGTGAAATGGTTTGGGCATGTAGAACGAGTGAATGAAGACGACTAATAAAGCAAATACTTGGTCATACTTAGATTTAATATGAAACCATTGGTGAAAAATAAATACATTTTAGTGCTTGCTGTACAAAAATGTTAATTTGGAACATTGTATGCAATTTTCCAACCGTGTCTGGCAGCCAGTTTATCTATCGCATATGGGTTTACATAATCCTCTCCTATGGCACCAAACACCTTGCTTGATCACTTTAATATACTTGTTATTAAGTAATAGACATTAAATTTTATATTTCTATTTATTTATATATTATCTACAACACAACATTTATTAAGTATAGTTTTAATAGTGAGTCGAATCGTAAAGTAGAACTATCACATACCGATGCAAAAAACACCATTTTTTTGGGGATTTAGAGAACTGCTTTACTAGGCAAGTTTGTGACAAAGTAGTGTCTTTAACCCTTCCTTCCCTGTGATGTGTAACTAGTATACATTGCTTCTAAAAACTTTAATATCTCTTTAAATATAATAAATACTGGGTTCAAATTTTAGGCATTCCTCCATAATACATTTACGCATTGAATGAAAAAAATAATAATATTAATAATAATTAGCACTTATCGGCCACATCAGAGATATTTTGTGAAAATCGGGAATAAATTCCCCAATACAATCAAACGTGTGCCAGTGTGTGACGTAGTATATTCATTCTAAAAAAACCGCTATGGGTGAGGAAGCGACGCTATTCACGTCTCACTCTCACTCTACTTCGGTATATGGGAATGTAAGAAATAGAATTTCAGTTCGCTCGCTTCTCTTGCTCAGTAGCTCGCGGGCTTTCGTTCGAAGTGGTCGCTTCGCCCGTTTTGTGAACGTCGGCCGAGGTTCTTTTTTCATGTTTTCAGCAATTATATATCAATTATTATCACTTTTGATTTCAAATTTAATTAATTTAAGCGATTGGCTATGAATATTCTTATTTTTTCGATTTTAAATCGCTCATTTTTACATGTGTATTGAATACACAGCACCGGAGTGCGCGGGTTTTTTTAGCACAGGAAGGGAAAGGTTAATCACATATTACAATGTATGATCGATTTCGAAAAATTACCAGCTTGAACAAGTTAGAGCATGTATGGATGTATACATACATACACATCGCATATTCAGGCGATTAATATTATTAGTTAATTAGGTATTTCATCCTATAAAGAGGATGATTTGTGCCAATAACAATTATAAACAAATCAGACAGTGTGAGAATATGTAAGAACTACTGTAGTAATAAATATTTAATGAGTAGAGGACAATAAATTCAGAGATACAAGTATGTGACTATAAATTCATGGAGAATTTAGTGCAAGTAGGTGGGACATGTTGAACGAACGAGGGATATTTACAATTGAGTAAAGGTTGTATGCGGCACGCAAAGAATGTAGGGCACACGTGCATGTAGAGCTTTCTTTTATATGGATTTTATAAAGATGGCTTCCCATCACAACTATTCTTATTCTGCATATGACAAACACATTTGGACATGTCTCTTTTGTGGAACCAAGGTTAAGTGGGTATTTTAACGTCTAATATTCCTGTAGGCAACACCCTTTTTGCTACTAGACAGCTCTCAGGCATTTGACCAACTGATGAGTAAACGCTTTTTAAACTGCGATATGATGTCCTGGGAAAATGTTATATAGTTTAATGGGGATGAACCGGATGCTGTTGCATCTTTTACCAGCCAGTCTGCGATTTAATTTCCGTGTATACCCTGGTGAGCGGGAATCCACACAGATGATGTTTTTTTTTTTATTCTGATGGGTAAGAAGCGAGTGTCTGATTTCACTTAAAAAATTATCAACTTAATTCGAGTGGTTTAAGAATAGTGTGCTAAGCGGCACTAGCTAAAATTTTATTACTAATCCATCAGTAGTTTGTCAACTTGAGTCGATAGAAGACGTGGTGTTTCGTTATATTCCAAAATGTTGAAAATGAAATATTTCACGGTTATCAATTGAATTTAAAAGAAGGGAAAATTTTAATTAAAAGACGTTTAAATGATATGTACAGAGAATCTTCTTCGATACATTACACAGTAAAATATTGAACTTAACAGTTTCGCTTAGGCAGAGAATCGATCGAATTCATCGCTTTTTTTTCAGCCTAAAAAAATGCTGCATGTATGGACAAATACCACGTCTACAGCATGGTTAGGTTAGGTTATGTTACAATTAAAATTTGATGCCTTTACCCTCAGCGGTATCAACTAAAGACATGTTGTTTCGTTATGTTATGAAATAATAAAAATTGAATATCGCGTGGTTATCAACTACACCACACCTCTATGCACAATTATTTTTGAATATTTTACAATTGATAAGGATCCAGTTCGATGAATCCATTTTTCGGTACATTTTGTATAATAACTACAAAATTTTGCAACTAGCCAAAGAATATATAAAAAATAGGATATTTATGCGCATATTAAAAGACTTACACTGAGATTGCAATTTGAGACAGAAGTATGTGTTCAAATTCAAGATATAAGAAAGAGGTGCATGGCTGCGTGGTAATACACAGGACTTCAGTGCGGAAGGTCGCCGGTTCAAACCTTACGCTGTGCTATTCCCCTCGAATGACACAAGCATTTTTTCCGCCTAGTATTCGGATATTTAAAGATCCTGTGACTTCGGTCATGTATATTATTTAAAAAAAAAACATACCGGTGCGCTCTTATCGTCTCACTTCAGGTGTACCATCGGATTCAGTACAACAGTATGGCCGGTGAATTTGCTGGTGTGCAATAGCTCACTCACTTAAAGAGGAGAAAACATAATAAAGATACGAAAACTTCACGGCACAGCTTCGTTTTCCAACTGAATTGACGTTGCAATGGCGAGGCAATCCTCATCTACGAAACCCAGCAACGACGATATGTTAAAAAAATGTTACAAACTCCGAGTGTTCCGTTATGATACATTTTCATAGAACGAGCGAACATTGTTTATTGTTTGATTTTCTTAAAATTACGTTCATTTCACTCGCTTCCCTATTGAATATTATTTTAAACATACAAGAAATAAAATTGATTAGATATTATATAAAGTAGTGTTTCATAAACTGGGTTGTACCGCTCCTCAGGGGCGCTCGAAAACAGTAGAGTAACCAAGTGGCATTAGAAGTGTCAGGGTATCAGTTTAAAATTTATCATTTCAAAGTGTTATCTTGTCGGGTCTATTACTACTTATAATCTGGTGGTAAGAATACCAAACTGATGAGCCTGGTTTCGTTTCCAAAATATTTAAATTGATATGATTCTTATTTAGTTTTCAGGTGAACTTTTGTACTGACTTCACTGTCAAAATATTTTTCTTTAGAATTAATTTTCATAATTCTGAGTAGCAGTCTAACATTATAAGAGCGCTCTAAGGGTAACATGTATTACAAATCAACGGTTTATTAATGTTTTTTCAGAAGCACTAGAAAATATATGTATTTATTTTTGTAATTTATTTTTATCAAACACTGTTTATTCCACTTTGTGGAATAAACAGTGTTTGATAAAAAAAAGTTACAATGTCTTTAAACCTCCACAGCGTTAATGCCTTAACTATAAACAACATATATGTATTTATTTGCATGGCAAGTACATATATACAATTTGTACGATACGATAGGCAATCCCTAGTGATCGAATAAATGGTCAGCCATCATGTGGATGAAAGACGCCTGTACTTGTATCGGTTTATTGTGCGCAAGCTGATCTATTTCAGCAAAGCATAGTCTTGATAGATCAAACCCAAAATTCCGATGGCAAAGAGATTATAGTCAAAGACGATTGGTTGGTGAAATCTGCTGCAGCCGTTTTATATAGCACTATTTTTGTGTAGCTTAAAAGCGCTATTATAATTTATGATAAGCCACATATAAACTACATAATTAATAAATTCTGATGTAAAACGGTCAGAGCGTAAAATCAGTTCGGAAGTGAATCGGCCAGGAATCGAATCTGGAGCACTCGTCTACTTAGTGTGAATGCTATATGTTATACCTATAACGGATAACACTCGTCTACTAAGCGTGAATAATATCCGTTATACTTATAATACATAGCCCCCCTCGACTTAGCGTGAATGCTATCCGTTATACGTATAACGGATAACACCCGTCTACTAAGCGTGAATGCTATCCGTTATATAGTACGTATAATACATAGCACCTGTCTACTTAGCGTGAATGCTATCCAATATGACGATAACGCATAGCATTTGTCTTGAGGATATAGCAATGATTGAAAGCGCCGTTGTTTGATATACATTGCTTCCAGATGTCTGCTCCTGGAAACATTTTTGTGAGGGTGTACATGGTTTTGGGATAGGAATATTAATTACTTTATACCATCAGTGTTACTAAGCAGAACTCCAGTTAAGGATCCCTGATTTATGCTCCAGTCGCAGTCCCGCATTCTTTCTGAAAGACGTGTCATAATTACGAGCATATCTAATCACAGTGACGTAGTTGTGACATTTTAATGTAGTTGTAGAATTCTGACAATTATGTAATATTTACGTCGGTTTATTATGTTTTGAACATTGAAGGGACAGCGAAAAGAACAGTTATTGTTATAGTACCTGTGCAACTTATCATAAGTTTTTTTTCAGTAATTGATGTTTAGTTACTTGACAGAATGTTACGTTTACAAATAATATGATGTATACAGAACCTTTTTAAGACCTTCATAGACCCTAGCTAGCTTTATTTGTAGAGGCCTCTGTCCGCTTTTTTCAATTTATTCTAATACTGTACAAAATTTGCAGTTTATTCTTATATTGACTTTTTCATTCAGTGGTTTGTATATATTGGGTGTTAACATAAGTTGTGTCCGTTTTTTTTTTCAATTTAAAAATGAGCACCAAAAGTAAACCAAAATGGTAAAGGTTATACGTCATTCGAAAGAAAATTTTCTGCTCTACAAGATATTGTGTTTGCTTTTACGTTACATATATTATTTTATTTTACTTCAAGCCTTCAAAATGGAATGTCAAGTAGACGAAAGTGAGCATTTTCGACACCTCCTTCTGTTCGCGTTCAATCGAGAAAATAAAGCTGCCAAAGCTACTCGCGATATTTGCGAAGTGTACAGTGAAGATGCTATGAATGAAAGGACAGTTCGTCGATGGTTTTAGCGTTTCAAAGATGGATTTTTCGACCTGAAAGACATGGAGCGTTCCGGACAACCAGTGGACTTCGATGAGGACCTCTTAAACCATATTATTCATGAAGACCCCACCGTAGAATTGGCTGAGCAGATGAATTGTAGTCACATGACTGTATACCGCCATCTGAAATCAATGGGAAAAGTTCAAAAGTTCGGCACTTGGGTTCCACATGTTTTGAGTGAAAACAACAAAAATCAATTGTCAAACGTAAACAGGAGGTGTCGAAAATGCTCACTTTCATCTACTTGGCATTCCATTTTGAAGGCTTGTAATCAAATAAAATAATATATGTAACGTAAAAGCAAACACAATATCTTGTAGAGCAGAAAACTTTCTTTCGAATGACGTATAAACTTTACCATTTTGGTTTACTTTTGGTGCTCATTTTTAAATTTGAAAAAAGAAACGAACACAACTTATGTTAACACCTAATACATTTATTTTTTCAAGTGAAATATTGTAGGTCCTAGTACCTGCGCTTTCTCGGCCCATTAAAAAAATCGGCTCTGAATGTATACTAAGTAATATTTTAACAGCTTAAATTAGCATTACGTGTGATTGTGTGCAAAAGCGATATACATTATACCCTCCATCTCCGAATGCCACGAACTATATAACTCTGAGACGAAGCGAGCCCCTTAATATATTTATTCGCAGGCCACCCTCGCCTAATTATGGGTATATACCACGTAAGATATACCTTGGCGTAATGTATCAATTCAAACACATTAACAGCCCATCCCACAATCTCCTCTACACATGTATCAAAAACTTATCAATAAATTGGGAAAGCTGAGAAATTTCTTGAGAAGATATTTAGTTTCCTATTGAAAATGAATCACAACACCACTTTATCGATTCTCAAATTAATTTATAAAAATCAAAGGGACGAAAGCACAAAAAAGTTTATGAATCACTGGTAGTGAAAATAAAAATTGTACATGATAATGTAATCACACTGAAATATAAAATAAAAACTTTTATATGATAAAGTAAAGCAGATTTTTAAATATTTTTTTCGCGTGTAAATGGTTCCGACATCCTGGAAAGGCTTGCAGGGGTTTTATATCCGGGCCATGTCAACAAGGAAATGTAAATTTGATGTGTGGTGGCATATCTCGAGTCAAATATCCCTATGTTTTTCATAATTGCCGCTAGTGTTGATTTAGGAAGGGGTGGATTTGTCATCTCTAACAATGTTGATTTAACTCAACCTCCCGGTTCATTTGCCACGACATTTAAGGACGTCCCCGAAAGGGGCAGGAATAAGATATTATGTTGAGAAATTGCACTGCTCTAGAGTTTTTAATACTGATCCTAAATCAACTAATTAATTTATTCTTATGGTATCTCTCAAAATGCCTGATCTTATGGTATCTCTCAAAATGCCCGATATTATTGTATCTCTCAAAATGCCTGATCTTATTATATCTCTCAAAATGCCTGATCTTATGGTATCTCTCAAAATGCCTGATCTTATGGCATCTCTCAAAATGCCTGATCTTATGGTATCTCTCAAAAATCAGGGCCTGTCTGGGAAATTTCCGCAATTGTCTTGTATTGTATTAATTACACTTTCGTTGTATACAGTACAACCTACTTACTGATTAATCCTACGAAGTCTCAAGCGATCCTCATTGGCAGCTCTTAGTTTCTCGGTAAATTCAACACTGACTTACTCCCTCTAATACTATTTGATGGCTATATCATACCATTACATAAAACTGTTAAAACCCTAGGAGTGCTAATAGATAACACTCTCTCGTTGCGAGATCAAATGAATGAGGTAAGCCGAAAGATCTTCTTCAGCCTTCATTCCCTTAAAGTGTTGCGAAGATTCCTGCCTACTAAAACCAAAATTCTACTCGTGCAATGCTCTTTTTGATTCTGGACTATGCGGACGTCTGTTACTTGGATGTTACAGAGGAACAGCTAGACAAATTATAACGTCTTCAAAATGTTTGTCTAAGATTTATTTTCAACCTACGAAAGTTTGATCATATAATTTCATACCAGAAGGCTGGTTGAATATTAGAAATAGACGCCAAATTCATATACTGTCTCTATTGCATAATATCCTTAACTGTCCCGCCACCCCTTCTTATCTCGCCGACAATTTTCAGAATATTTCCGATCGTGGACTAGCGGTACACTCAAACAGAGATTGTTTATTGACCTTTCCGGTTCAGCGGTCTTCTTGTATGTCGTCCTTACTGTCTATGCAGTGAGACTCTGGAATCAGTTACGAACCAATGTTAGAAATATATTTTCAATGAACGAATTTCGTCACTTTCTGAATGTATCACAATTTAATGGCATCCAAAAAGCATTAAGTATTTCAAAGTATACAAATAACTTATAATTGAAATAGGCTGAGACAGGATAAATTATTTAAACTCCATTTTTATGTGTCATGAACGCAGGACCTCGCTAAGCGCGTGGTAAGTACAGCTGCACCATTTGTTCCCGCCTCAGGCCGGCCCTGTGGCCAATAATCGAGTTTCGAATTTGAGTCATATAAAGCATGCACGAAAATCACAGTTCGTCAAATGTTGAAAATAACTGATAATGGCGATGATAAAATAACTGATAATGGTGATGATAAAATAACTGATAATGTTGTTAAGAGACGTCTATCTTCTAGCTCGGAGTTTGTGGGTTCGATTCCAATTGGAACCCAATTTATTTTAAATGGGGTTTCGGTCTGATTTTCACTTAAAGCCTCTTAAACATTTTTAGGTGGGTTGTAAGAGATGGCCACAAGGCAATAATTCCGCCAGTTTGTACTGTATACAATGAAATTGTACTATAATACAATACTGAAAGAGAAGTATGTAAAGGGTCCTTTAAATTGAGCGATTTTAATAATTCTTGGATAAAACACAGATGGCGTCGTGAACTTGACTGAGTCTTGTGACATTTGAGAAGTGTAATGTATGACATGTATAAAAATGGAGTCGTATATAATACAACAACGCGTTCAAATTGTTAAATTATTTTATGTATTGTGATCTCCGGAAACGGCGATGTTAATTGGCCACTAAGATCATGTGGTCTGACACCGTTGGACTATATTCTCTGGGGTTACGTGAAAAGACAGGTCTATAAGAATGACCCCCAATCAATTCCTGAGCTGAAGGACGAAATTATTTGCATTATTGGTGAGTTAGAACCGCAATGATGCCAAAATATCATCGAAAATTTTGGCAAAAGATTGGACATATGTGTAGCTGCAAGAAGTGGACATTTGGCGGATATTGTTTTTTTTTTGTTTAAATATCATACATTATGCTTCAATAACCAATAAAAAGTTTTTTTTAAATCAAAGCAAATTGTGTATTTTATTCAAGAATTAAAAAAAATTGAGTTAAAAAAACCGCTCAATTTGAAAGACCCTTCATTTAATTATTTTTTTTAATTCTATCATCGTAACTTTGGACTTTGAAATATTCATACTCTACTTGAAAGTTGTTCACAGTATAAAAAGTATTATATTTAACAACATTTGTTTTTTTCTTTTCAGGAGGGCTTCCTTACCGGCAAATTATGGATAGCCTGATTTTAGCTCACCTCATGGCAGGTAAGAGATTGGAAAAACCCGAGATTGTCACTCCAGAACTGTATGAGATAATGCTAACTTGTTGGAATGAAGATTCACAGCTGAGACCATCTTTCACAGACCTGGTTCAACGTCTTAACACTGAAGAATGCAAAAACAAAATTTATGTCGATCTCAGCACACTGAATCCAGATTATGTATTTCCGCCGACTGAGCTAGCTTCAAAAGAAAATGAAGATATGATAACTATAGAGGAAAGAAACTTTAGAAGTAAATACAAACTTATTTGAGAGATTATGGACTCTAAAAAAGGAACTGGCATTTAATTAAATCATATCACACCGGAGACATTCACAAGTGGGTAGGTGAAATTTAAGATATTTATGGCACAATGATAACAATATATTTTAAATATGCCAAATAATATAAAATCTTTAAATTCCAACTTTTTAAACTTAACAGATAGAAATTAATGTTGTTATCGTGTGAATTGTATATTTGTTTGTTTTTTAATATAGGGTGGCGCAGAGGAAACATATGTTTTTTGAATGGCTAGTATTTTGCAGAGAGAGGAAACGCATGTTTTTCATTTAAGCATAACCTTGTTTATTTTCAAGATAATTTTTTGATTAATACAAATAAATGAAGTAATAATATTGCACCTTTAAATTAATTGTGAAAAATAATGTCAGGCAAGTGTTGCCCTTCTTCACCCACTGAAAGTTTCTATTCGTCAAGAAATCGAAGGAATACCAGAAGTAATGTTTATGACAGTGATGCATAACTTTCAAGAGAGGGTGCAGATATGTGACCGCGAAGAAGGGCAACACTTGCCTGACATTATTTTTCACAATTAATTTAAAGGTGCAATATTATTACTTCATTTACCTGTATTAATCAACAAATTATCTTGAAAATAAACAATGTTATGCTTAAATGAAAAATATGCGTTTCCTCTCTTTGCAAAATACTAGCCATTCAAAAGACATATGTTTCCTCTGCGCCACCCTATATTTTCAAAAGAAACCCAAAGTGTTTAATTTCACATAACATGTATCCCTCTCTGCATGATTAATTTGTTATAGTAAAAATTGTGTAACATAAATAATGAGTAAAGTGAATTGAAGGGCTCGGTAGTAAATAATGGTAAGTGACATGTAACATTTTGAGATATTAAGAAAACAAGTCTTTATAAAATCTTTAAATTTATTTATGAAACATTTATTAAAAAATAATGTAA
Organism: Odontocerum albicorne; assembly: GCA_949825065.1. Classification (NCBI taxonomy): domain Eukaryota; kingdom Metazoa; phylum Arthropoda; class Insecta; order Trichoptera; family Odontoceridae; genus Odontocerum; species Odontocerum albicorne. The sequence goes on along the minus strand of OX463847.1, from coordinate 11,974,890 downwards.
TTTTAAAAAGTATGAGGTTTTAAGACTATTTATTCTGTTTGAGTATTATATTTTTTAATTATACCCTTAACTATCTAATTTGTAATTGAGAAACTCGTCTTTTGTAATTTTTTCGCTTACCATTATTTGCTGCTGAGCCCTTCACTTGATTTTTATCTGAGTGAGATTGGCACCAAACGAATAAAAGTCACCTAAAAATAGTAAAAAAACAATAATTTTTCAATTTCAATTAGAAGACTTCAAAGAAAAATTCTTTTCAATTGTGTAAATTCAAATGACTTTTTTTATAAAAAAAAAAACATTATTTAATTTATTTAAATCACATTATAGCGAAGTCGCATATAACAAGCGATACCTGTACAGGGAAACTAAAGCAAGACGTAATTATTAAATAAATTTTTATATATTTATATTTACGTAATTTAATATATTGTAGAAGGAAAAATAAAATAATTTAACTAAAAAACACATTTTTTCAACAGTAACTTCAGTGTCATGAATCGAGAATACTAACTTTCAATATTGAATCGTTTCCATCAAACGTCAGTTTTAAAACCAATAAAGTAAAAAAGTAAATAGTTTAGTTGAAGTTTTCAGCAAACAAATACAATAATTGCCTAATTGATTTGAGACTTTCAAATTCTTAAACTAAAGGTCTTGCTAAACAAAACAAGAATCTGAAAAGTTGAGCCATGTTCAATTAGAACAAAATGTCAAACTGATGAACCATTTAATTTTTTTGCATTCATGACTCAGCATTACTTATACAATTGTTAATTTGTTAGCTTAACATTCTAGTATCTCAGTTCAATTCTACATTAGTTTTTAATTCCACGTTAGTGCTTCTCTAACTAATTTATGAGTAAAAAGATATATTTATAAGAACCTATTTGCTTTTCACAGTGCTTAGTCGGACATTTGGACACATTTAGACCAGATTCTCTCTAGACTTCTAGAGAACTTCATAACAATCAATACACATACCATTACACCATTTCCCTATTGGGGTTGACAGAAGGGATAGAACTCCAAACTTTTCTATCATTAGATACTTCCTTCGCCTCCTCCACATCAATAGATCTTATCAAACAGCTCTTTCTGTTTCTTTTACTCCTTACAAATCATAATCTTACAAAAATCAACTATTGTTAAAAAAAATCTACATTTAGGCAACATAAAAATCTGTCCAAAAAAATACACTAAGTCGTAATGTGGAGATGTTATGATCAGCTCACCATCTATTCAAAGGCATTTTTTTTAACATTTTCTAGTATGACCGTAAAAAGTAGAAATTCAGCATATATCTTAAAAATTTATATATCCTTAGAATGACTTGTTTGAGGATTAAAAACACTTTTGTAAATTGGGATTTATATCTCCTCTATGGAAAAAAAATCTTGTAAATAAATATGTATGTATAGAAAGTGTTTTCACTTTTTTTGAATGCCTCCTAATTTGTTATTTTTACTGGAGTTTCGTTTTGAAATACTTTCGATGTATATTTATACATTACTCGAATTTCATATATTCAATTATCGTAGACATTTTCAGGAACCAATTATGTACAAAAGTCAAGGACTGCCTGTATTTATTCATAACTTTATATAATTCTTACAAATATTCATTTACTTTCAAAACCAAAGTCTTTCCACATACAATTTAAATAAGTAAGAATTTATTGCTGAACACGTAGATTCTTAAGTATTATTAAAAAAAGTTATGACAAAGAATCAATTTACATTAAAACATGTGCTGTGATGGAATATTGTCTTGTGCTAAAAAGAAATTAGGATTATTTTACAGCCTAAAACTAAGGGTTCACTTAACGAATTGTCGAAATGGTATGTAAAATTGAAGATATCATGTTATAGAAAGAAATATTCACTATTTATAGAGCTTTATATACTTTGAATAAAGTTAACATTGTATAGCCCAAAAGAGAGAAGGAAAGTTTTTTTATGTCGCTAGCTGAAATAAATTAAAATGTAAGTGTTGCTAGCTGCATAATTTTATATGTATCATATTTTACTGAGAATAAGAAATTAACAAATTGTCACACATTGTCGTACAAATTGTATTGTGTATTAATTATATTTCATTTAAATAATTTTTTTTCATAGCATTGGAATGACATGAAGAATGTCTATTCACATTGTAGTTTTTTGTTCTTCTTCAATTTTAAGGTAACGTAAGTAGATAATAAAAATATTTAACATTACATTGTACGGTTATTCTCTGAGTTATGCCTTTTTGAGTTATGGTAATTGTGACTAATGAATATTTTTAATTGGCACCATTCCAGTGAGTTACAACACTAGCTTCAACGTTATGGTTGCTCAATGGTGCAATATTACAGCTTTGATTATAACTCAACCAGCTTCAACCTACTAGTTTTAATGTCTTATACTTTTTGATAAATCAGCTTATAATGCTTTCTTTTATTAAAAATGCTTCATTTGTGTCAGAATAGTCAAATATTCACATATATGACTATTCAGTGAAAAAATTGCAATATTTGATTGTGTGGACAAGTTAAAATATCAACATGGAATCGAACATGACATAAACATCTTTTTATTTTAAGTGTTTTTTTTAATCAAAAATGAACATATTCCTAGTAAAATTTTAAAAATATATCATTGTGTTGTGTCGTATGACATTTGCATTGTACACAGAAAAACTTGTTGGGTTTATTGCTATCTTACAACCAACAAGAAAGATGCGAAATCACCAGGTTTTAGAGTCCTATATCAGTTTGTGTATTTAAATTATTTTAAGATACCCTTGCTCTTTATAACTTGAGAATAAATTTCATTAATGTCAAATGAAATATTTTATTTAAATAAATCCTAAAATCTGGAATATACTTCAGGTTATTTCAAATTTAGGAAAAAATCTTTTCATCCTTTTGATTTACTGTGTTAAATTCTCAGGTAAGAATTATTTTCCTAATTGATGCAAAACATCACATGGAAGAAACTGATCATGATTAATATATAATCAGTTAAAATTTATATTTAACCACATATCAAAGTAAAAGGTTCATATTTTTCCTCATATTAAATTATGCTTAATCAACAAATAAAAATAAATTGAGAGGTTAAAATTAAAACACAAAATACAACACTTACTGTTTATAAAATATATTCTTGTATAAATTTAAAAGAAAATGCCATAAGTCAAATTTGTAAGTGACATTTTTGGATGCAAGAATTTAACTTTTTGAAAAAAAAAAAACAATATTTACACTGGATTTCCACTTGGCTGTCATCATAATCTCTCTTAGGGTCGACTGTTATCTGAATTAAATGGACCATCGTGACTACAGGGCTTGTAAATACAAATAGATTATTTTCTAATGATGTATTTAGTAAGATTATTGACATTGGTTAATGATGACATTGGTACAAGCAAGCTTACATTATGACTGCAGTCAAGTGCGAATACAGACTTAACTGATATTAGCTCAGCAAAATTTGGATGAAAGCATATGGTTGCAAGAAACATTCACAGACTATATGTAAATTTGAAGAATGATATTTTTTTAATGAGTTTATTTGTCCCTAGGGAACCACATCTGAAATTATCAATTTTAGTAATTTAAGAAATATTTTACATATCCAAAGATTAAGTTTTTAAATGAATTTATTTAAATTTTTCTTAGCATCATCAACCTTTAAGATTTATGTATGTATTAGACAATAATATTTCTAGATTTATTCTTCTAGTATAATGTGTTTTCTTTTGTATTTATTTTAGATTTTACTGAATTTTTTAAATATGTGTTAAATGACCAACTCTATCTCATATGTGACCCAAATAAAAATATATGAATTTAAAGGAAATGCGAGAAATTATTGTGACACAAAATTTCGTGTAGTCATCTGTGTCTCTAATACAAATTAGACACTTTTCTGTTGGAATTGTGCAAATTTCCAAGACAATGGGAACATTATTCAAGTTATATTTTTAGTTGTGTCACTGTGTTTACTGGCATTCATTTGTGTTTCGTTTACTTTCAATGTTAAAATTTAGAATAATAAAAGTCCAGTAGACTCACTACGAAAATCCTAACTAAGATTTAATGAATTTTGCTTGCGAAGATTTTATTACTTTTGATATTTCATCATAAAATTATCTCTCTAGCACTCTTTTTTCTTATGTATAGAATTTTTCTCTTTTAAAGTAAAATTATGAAATATTTTAAAATATACACTATAAGTTATAATAAAACCCGATTAAATATATTTGTATCATTTTTTTTTACTATATGAAAGATGCTTTTATGCCATAAATTATTTGATAAGTCCAAACATCTTTTCTAATTATATAAAAGATGTTTTGACTTACTTTAAATTATTTGGATGTACATATGCAAAAAAGGTTCAATTCACATTTGACCAGTTTTAAAATTATTTTTAAGGAAATTTTTGGAAACTAATCTTAACCATAAAATACACATTTAACCAAATATATATTATTATTTGTCTAGACAAACCCGTTTAAGATGTTTTCCTGCCTAAAAAGTTATAATTTTATTTTAAACTTTCAAGTATCCCTCATTTACTGATGTCTTTAAAAACATCTAAAAATGATTTCACAGTAAAATAATGATGTACTCTGTTTGATTCCCATTTGATACTTCAAATTAACTTAAAATAAAATATTTTTTGGTTGGATCTATTTTTGCACTTACACATCCATTTTTGCTTAGCACTTTATTGTCTCGATTATATTGTCTCGATTCCCTCTATACATCCTAACTGATTTGAGACTATACACGAGTATATTGTCTATATAATTCCTTACTGATTCGAGACTATATAACATATATATTGACTTGAATCAGTAAAGAATTGTTTCAATATAAACATAATTTTTTTTTTTTATTTATAATTTATTATAAGATGTTTATAAAATATTTAATATTTAATTCTATTATATAAGACTTCTAACCTTTTTTTTTATTTTTGTTACCTATTTTAATTTACATAATGAGAGAATAATATAAAAATACATTTATTTTTTAATGTGACTTACTGTCCAATGTACCTTCGTATTTGCTAAATTTTATTATTAAATTAAGGTCTTGCCGGGGCCATCCTAATGAATTTCGATTCAATGACTGAGTAGAGTGAAAAATACACATTTTATTGAAACATTACGAATTTAATAACTGAAAGGAAAAAGCATAGTAGATCCGCGCTTTATGTTTGTAGTAAGGAAAAATGAATGATGCATTGAATATGGTACCTGCACTTTCCAGTAATGTACACCATGAACAATTAGGTCTATACAAGGAACAATGCATTTTGAGCAGGTGCAGGTGAGATCAAATATCAATTACAGGGAAAAAGAAAAATTATATTGTTATTTCGATACCATCCAGGCAAAACTATATAACCGTCATTGTATTGTATTACACTTTTATGGTATACACTACAACCTGGCAGGTTTATTTCTATGTGGAAATCACTTTCAACCAACTAAAAATATATTAAAGAAGCTTTAAATTGAAACCAGACTGATACCCTTTTTAAAAAACATTAATTACCAATAGGAATTGAGTTCATAGCCTTTGAGTCAGTAGACAGATATCTTACCAACTAAGCCACAGAATTCATCATTACACTTTTGTTGTATACAGTACAACTTGATGCGCATCAAGTGTTAATTTATTAGAATGTGGCAATCTCTTACAACTAACCAAATTGGTTTTAAACAAGTCTTTAGTGAAAACTGGAACCATTTAAAAAAAAGTCTGGGGACCAAAAGTTGGAAGACAGGTGTCTTACGAGTAGATCATAGATAGTCAGGTTTCACCGGAGACACAAAAAACGTAAAACGTTACGTTCTAAAATTGATATCAGCTAATAAATATGTTCTTTAATTTCTAATGACTTTTTGAATCAATAGTAATATAATTTAGACATTAAATATGTCATCTGAAAATTTCAAAGAAAATTATACAGTTTTTAGTGCTTCTAGTCAAATTGGCATGATGTTTGTACCATTTTGCCTTGTATCGATATTTAATTCATAAGACAAAGATATCTACAACTAAAATAGATATTTTTTTAATATAAACAATTTTTTTTCTAAATACATCTATAAGAAGTCAATTATTTCAAAATGAATATGAAGTGAAATTATTATTTCCACTCTCACTTCAAACTATTTTATTATATTGAAATAGGTTTATTTATTTGTTAGTAAACTTGTTGAAAAATGGTTTCTTATTTTAAAAAGAAAAAGGATACGATTTTGACAAGAGAAATTTAGATTTCTAATTTACTATGTTATCATCACTTGACACCATCAAATACTCCACAAATAGGAGATCACAACCATTATAAAAAAAAAGAAGACATATGTGTATGTTATATCAGCTGTGAGGTCATGTCATTAATGGGTTTTGTAGATTTTTTATTGTGATCCGTTGCAGCTACACAGAGTTATCACAATTTATATTGGTAGATAGTATGAATTGGATGGTTGAAAAGCAAGTGATACCTATACATGACAGTAAAAGAGCATATTTAGGTGGCTGTAAATATAGATTGGATGGCTGTAAAGTAAGGGATAACTGTACATGACAGTAAAATAGCATATTTATGTGGTTTGGATAGCTGTAAAGCAAGGGATATATGTACATGACAGTGAAAAGAGCACATTTAGGTGATTTTGAAATATGGATTGGATGACTGTTAAGTGAAGGATCTGTACATGACAGGAAAAATGTTTATATTTAAAAAAAACTTTTGATTATAATACATGTCTCCCCACAAATTCTCCTTATATATCTTTATATTAATACATGTCTCTCCAAAAATGAACCTTGTATATAACTTATATTAATACATGTATCCCCACAAATGAACCTTATATACCTTATGTCTCAACACAAATGAACCTTGTATATATACCTTATATTAATACATGTCTCCCCACAAATGAACCTTATCATGATTGTAAACAAAATTATAATTGTATTAAATGATTGGAAGTTAGTATTTAATATTATATAAACTAATATTGTACTTAAAAGTAATATTTAATCAAAATTTTGTGGATTGTGTCCAATTCCTTTGTGAAAAAATATAGAATTAAGTGTCATATCAAGTATGTATGAATATTGCTTACAAAGAAATTGTTTATAAATTTAATATATTTTTCTGTATGGATACTTTGGTGAATTGAAACATTAGTTTGGACTTGAGGTTATAGAAGTACTATGATTTATTAACTTAATATCACACTTTACATATAATAGTGTCACAAGTTCATTTGTCATCATTTCTATATAACTGTGATCTATAAATTCAAATTAATAAAAATACATACTTACAGACTTTTTATTTTGCTTCCAAACTTAAAATTTGTTTTTATTAATAGCTAAGAAATCCCATAGAATTGAAGAAAAGGACCAACTTCTTTACTAATATTTTAATGTTTTAATTTATTTCGCATCAAAATCAAAAATTAAAAAACTGATTTTATTTCTTTTAACAGCAGAAACAAAATGTCAATCTCAATAATAATATGGATTAGGATGAGAATTGTATAGTACTTAGAGAATACTATGCGTATCCAGAAAGTAAGTGTACTGAGGCTCTCACGACCGGATGGATTTTATTTTCGACATGTTGGCTACACTTCCGTGTAGCCTGACCCTTCCCCTCTGCAACGAGACTGGTTCGAGGTCAGTACGTTGAGAAGTGTTGACGCGACAACACGTTTCGTGAAAAATGTCAATCCGATCAATCACGGGATGTAAATTGATTTTCTAAACTAAAAGATTTAAAAAAAACACTGCAAAAGTTACCTATGAAAAATCATGGGATGTAAATTGACTTTCTAAGCTTAAAAGGTCGAAAAAAAAAACTTTGAAAAAGCTGCCCATGAAAAAACAGGATGTAAATTAATTTTCTAAGCTAAAAGGTTGAAAAAAAAAACACTGAAAATGTTACCCATGAAAAGTCACGGAATGTAAATTGACTTTTTAAGCTAAAAAATTGAAAAAAAAACACTGAAAATGTTATAAGAACATATGTTTGTTTAAAAATTTTGAAAGTCTTGAAAATCTGGATTGTTTACAATCAAAACTCCATCAAAATTTTAAGGAACAGATGTAGTTTACTTTCCTCTTCAAAATAAAATTGTTTGTTTATGGCACCAATATTTTAATACTTTGTCAGAAGATCTCTCCACTATGAAATTAAGAGAATATCAGAATTGGCATTCAGTATTCATTGAACGCCACAGTTATGTATTTCAACTCTGTTTTTGTCAATGTTACCATGATATCAAACTTCAAGTCACTATTTACAGTGCTTCTTCAGCATGACGCTCATTGGTTTCTTCCTCAGTCTCTTGCTGTTGTTGCACTTGTCAAAGTTTTAGTATTTGTTGAGCGTATGTAGCGTGATGGTCATTGGTTTCCTCTGATGTTACGTATATATGCCTCCAATAGTTACGTATATATTCAGCACGTTTTGCTCTACTTTCATTTGGATCCAATCCTGTATGACAATAATTTATTTATTTGGAATTAACAATATTAGCATTACTACTATGATATAAATAATTAAAACGTAAATATTAAACATTCACTATGACAACACCTATTCTTACATACAGACCTAAGTAGAACCGATTTTATATTGTTTGATATATTCACCTCTGATTTTCGATAAAATATTTTGTGACTTAAAAATATATGTAGTGTTCAAATGAGCATGTTGGATGGTTAATATTTAAAAAGATATGTAGTGTTCAAATGAACATGTTGGACGATTAATGTTTAAAAAAAGTCTTATTACTTTTGCGTAAAAATGGCAGAGATGAGGTTTTTTAAAGGAAAGTAGCATTTAATGTGATTGTGGAGATATAAAAGATTCGCAACACATATAAGTTTGTCCGAACATTGGAACTATATGCTCTGGGTAGAACCTGATTAATCCAAACAATAGGGTGTATCTCTGTAGCCTAAAAACACATGGCAAAGTTAATAATTTATGGTCCAGACATAGAAATGAGTATAAAAATAATATTGTTTATTGCTCTAAATCACTTGTTTTTGTTTACTCACATATGTTAAGGTAGACACTAACACACTAGTCATTTTGGCTACATTTGATAAAGCATGGTTTTATATTCAGTGATAATACAGGTCATTGAAAAAGTAGCACTGTTATAATTATTTTTAATTTCATGTTTTTCAAGAAATAAAAGGAGAAAATACTCTATTTTAGATCTACTATCAAAAGTGGTTCGAGTGCACACATTTTGGTGCCTTTGTAACAACAATAAGTTAATTAGTGCTCCTATCACCTTGTTCCCTGCCACTACACATAATTTGACAACCTTTTCAACTTTTCCATTAAAAATAAACATACTGTCCAGAAAACAGAGCTCATTTATTTATCCAAGTTGTGTTGAGTAAACCTATGGTAACACTTTTTTAATGAAATCTAGATACTTGAAAAAAAAATTATAAATGACTAAAACGAAATCTATTTTCCTGGAGTTTTAATACAATTATTACTTTAAGATATAAATGTAAAATATTTTTATATGGTTAAGATATGAAATAAGATAAGCATGTGTTAATATACAATAGTTCATATTATATCATTATTTATTGAATATTGTGACTTAAATAACTGTAAATTTTCTAATTTCATGATAAAAAAATGTACTGACAGAAGAGAAAATACTATGCGCAAAGAAAAACCATGTTGCTTTAATTATTTTATATTATCAGAATATGAAAAATGTTGTAATGTTATAAAATATGTTGCATTAATTAGAGAAAAGTATGAATAAATGTTTTGGGAAGTTCTTTCAAACTGTCAAAGTGTTTCACTAAAACTAAATTATTCTTATCAAAAATGACCGGAAATTAATGTTTTATAGAAAAATTAAATAACTAATGAAACAATACATCATCTAGTGGATTCAAATTTAATATATTAAAAATATTTACCTGGATAAAAAGCCTCGGACAATCTCCGCCACAAAACAAAAAAAAATTAAAACAAAAACTAAAAATTATACTACGTACGTATGTACCTTTTGATTCACACAGTTACAAAAATACAATTGTATCAAAAGTAAACACTAAATCTCACTACGTCAAAGTAATAATTTCTCTCCACGTCATCAAATGGGATTTCCAGTTAATTACATGTTCCCAATATCATACAGTCTTATTTTCTGTTACATATAATGAATTTCGTCAGTTTTATTTTCTAGTACACAGTATGTAACATATTGTAGTTTAATAAAAAAATATTTTTACATTTGAAATAATATTCCGAATTTATTATTTCCCCGGTTAAACCGAAATGTGGTTAATGTAACCCCAGAAAAACTACAGTCTTCTATATCATAATGTCATTATTCTGTTGAACCCAATTGAAGAAACTTACCTGTCCATTTGGGGTCAACTGCTTGGAAATTTGATTGAGGATATGCCAAGTCAGATTGGATTATCCTTTCCTTCTTGTCTAAGGTCTTCTTGGGTTTCGTAGCAGTTTTTAACGTTGAACCTTTATCTTACTGTATCATATGCTCATACAAGTAGTGTCAAGATTCCCTGGCTTCATTTAATATTCGTACCACCGTGCATATATATTATCAATCTTAGAATTTATCCAGTCAAATGAATTCCCGCGACCACCATGCAATAGCACATGTGGGGCATGAAGGTGTTATTCTTCTTTTTGCTTTAGAGGTTAACACTTATGCAAGTTAACTGGTTTTATGTTAACCAGCATAAGAGTGTTAACTGTGTTCCAAAGTCGAGCCAAGTGAACCGCATAATATATTTTGCGATTCACTTGGCTCGACTTTGGAACGATCTTTGTGACTCAATCAGATATGATATATTCTTATTGATGTTTAAGAATAAACTAAAGAATAATTATTTATCTCAAAATATTCCTTTTCAGTAAATCCAATACAATTCCCATCTCGCTCCCTTTTTTCCTTGAGATTTATCTATAATATCAATTTTTGTTAATTTTTCTCAAATACTATTTTCATAAACGATGACCTTCATAGCCTAGTTGGCAAAGCCCCTTGTCACTCAAACCAAGAGGTGGTGGGTTCAATTCCCGTTGAAACCCAGAATTTTTAAAAAGGATTCCACTCTGGTCTCACTTCAGGCTTCTTTGACATCTTTCTGGTTAGTTGGAAGATACATGGCAATAAGCCCGCCAGGTTGTACAATATACAATGAAAGTGTAATACAATAGGTTAAAGACACAGTCATGGATATCAAATATAATTATGAAACAAAAACTGGTCGATTAGAAGAAATTGTTTTAATGCAATGAATCCGCCAGATGTATTTGTACGAAAGTGTTAAATAAATAAATAATGGACATCATTTATTATCATATTGCTTACTAATTAAAATGCGATAATTTTGACTTAATACATGTGATGCGCCCTAAATTTAAGCAACTTTAATACAAAATTATTGTGTATTAGTAACAATTATACACCGTGACCTAATGGGTAATGTGCTTGACTTTTACCAGGGGTTTTCGGGTTTGATTACCAATGCTAAGTGAAAAAAAAAATTGGAAGGTTCCCTATCCGATAATGATAACAATACTAGTGTGCTAGATAAACGTGTGTTGTTACTTTTCACGTGTAGTCATATTATGAAAACTTGTACTGACAAACTGTGAGTTCCGAACCTATTCTATTGGTCCTTAACTTGAAGGCTCGATTAATGAGGCCGTATACAATGTTGACTCCCAACTACGCTCTTTAGTATTTACGAATTGCAATTTCAGATATGTTGAAGGATTTCTTATGAATTAATGAATGAACCAATTCAACGTGGAGTCCGACAGGGTTGTATTTTGTCACCTATGTTATTCAATCTGTACTCTGATATAGTTTTCAAGGAAGCACTGCATAATTTGAATCTGTCAAAGTGAATGGTGTATGCATCAATAACATCAGGTACGCAGATGATACAGTTAGACAGTATTGATGACATTCAAACGCTTATAGCTAGAATTAATGAAGACGGTGTGAGGCTGGGGCTGAACATGAACGTGAGTAAAACTAAGTTCATGGTGTTTGGCCAGCAGGAGCACATCTTACATTGAACGGTGCTGATATAGAGTGAAAAAATTTAAATACCTCGGAAGTATCCTAGTGGAAGACTTCAACCTTGAAACCGAAGTCAAGTGCAGAATTGAATCATCTCGTGCGGCTTTTAATAAAATGAGAAGCGTATTCTGCAATGATAATCTAAACTTGAAACTTCGACAACGGTTCGTCAAATGCTACGTTTGGTCAGTGTTATTGCATGGAGTAGAATCATGAACCCTCAAAGTAAGTAGTATGAACCGACTGGAAGCATTCGAAATGTGGATGCACTGGAGAATGCTACGGATACCCTGGACGGATATGGTCAGCAACACGAGGGTTCTTCAAAGAGCCAAAGAGCATGATAGAGAGTTGCTGACTAATATTAAAATCTGAAAGGTGTCCTACTTGGGTCATGAACTTAGAGGAGAAAATTACAAATTACTGCACCTGATCATCCAAGGCAAAATAGAAGGCCGAAGAGGTGTTGGCAGGAGGTAAATCTCCTGGCTCCGCAATATACGTGATTGGACTGGCATAAGGGGCGTTGGAGATCTTTTTCGGGCTGCCGGGGACAAAGATATCTACTCTCAAGTGATATTCAACGTTGGGGGGACCTGACATGACACTGAGAAGAAGAAGAATGAATGTAAGAGACAATATTAAAGTGAAAGAAAGTTCATTTTAATGACTGCAAAAGTTATTGATTACATTTTTTAGCCACATTACGTTAATATGTTGAAAGTGATGGGCTTAAAATCCTTTTATATCCTAAATAAATATTTTAGTTTTACCAAGAATAATAAAGAAAGAAACGTCAACACTCACCACATATTATCTATGGAATATCAAATCATTTATTGGGTCTGAGTGTTAAAAGAACAAAAAGTATAACCCTTTCCATTACAGTTATTGGAGGGTTACAAAGTCGCTCGTTAATAAAATGGTTTTAACAACAAAACCTTATGATAAGAATGGTGTTTAGATGGAAAGAAAGAAAAAATCGTAACAATAGCAAATCTTACAAAGCAATTTTCTTTTACGAGTATTTTGTAAAACAGGCTTTAATGCAGAATAAGAAATGTTGTAAGTCAATTAATACGTTTTAAATAATTTATTATCTTTACTGACATTTGGAATGTAAATAAACTTCGTAAAATCTATAGTTTGAGTTTTTCGTAGTCATTTTTATTGCAGTTTATAAGAGTAGAATACATGTTGAAATTTATCATTATATATCACATTTGGGACTTAAATAAAAATATTACACATTAAAGATGTTGCAGGTTAATTTATTTAGGAATTTTGCATAAAACCAAATGTAATATTTAACATAATATTTTAAATAACATTTTTTTTTTTTTATTACAGTATTTAAAAATGTGTGCGTTTTATAACGCTTGAAAATGTCTACAGAGATTTATTTCACCATCTTTGCTCTGCACTAATTTGCTTTATTCCAATAAAATAATACTATAAAAAGTTTTCTAGCTAGCCTCTAAAGATTTCAAAATATGTCCATTATCACAGAAGCTCAAGTGAACCCAAATCATAACTTTTTTTTAGGTAATTAATAAATTTGGTGACTTTTTTGAAAACCTAGAAGAAGAATCAACGAATTACTGAGAAATGTGTATGTTCTAATAGACTTGTTTCTTTAGTCGGCAACTAGTTTAACTGTTAGCATTCATGCTAAGTAAGCTGGCGTCCCAGGTTTGATTCCTAGAGGATTCACTTCTGAACTGGTTTTACTCTTAGACCATTTTACACTTTAATTTATGTTTTTCTGTAGCATCTTACATTTTCTTTACTTAATTTTTTTGCATGTTACAGATATTACTGGTCAAGTAATTCTTCTAAATTTCTAGTGTTGTTTATGCTATTTTGGTCTTTACATCACTGTTACAGAGACAAACGTCTAATCATTTAATCCAACGAAACATGCTACTTAGATTGAGAAATACTTAATCAGCTAAGCAAAAAGTAATGAAGATTTTACTATACAACTATTCTTGAGATGAAATACTGTAATTATGTATATGGCATGCTACTTAACAATATTGGTAATTACACAATAAAAATTCATAAGGTCATTTTGATATTTATTTATTTTTTACACATTCCTTAACTTTTCTCATTTTAGGCTTAACTTTATTTTATATCTTTATGTCTAACATTTACACCATGATTTGAATAATGTATAAGAGTTCAATTATTTTAAAATGATACCTACATATTTGTGTACTTTTTGTAATGTGACTATTTAATGAGTGTACTTAAACTGTATATATTATGTTAAGTAAGAGTATAAATAATAAATTTTTGTCAGAACTGACTTAAATATATCAACGTATTGTTGTTCTTGTTAAAAGTATTTCTTTAAAAAGTATTTTAAGCTAATCAAAATTTTGTATATACAAATAAAAAAATATATTCACCCAGTGCTTGGAGTTTAATTTCACATTCCTTAATTTTAAAATATCGCAGCCTGCTATCAGGGTTACTTTTTTCTATATAGATGGATCAACATGACCTGTGTCTTGTATTGCAAGGGGCTAGGCAAAAAGTTGTAGTTTGAAAAAACTTTTGACAATCTTGTAAAAATATTAATATTAATTTCTTAATTGTATGTGTAAGATTGTAGCGAAAGAGAAATTTACAGTAATTTTGTATTATTTGCTAATTTATTAGTATTATATATTTTAACATATCGTACTTTCCTGCTGTCTTTCATTCAGTTCATGTGGAAACCATTTTCCCACCTTCTGGATCTTTCCTATGGCTTTCAAACGTATGGAGACGGCTTCTCGTGTCACATTTACTTGATCCCCAAGTTGTTGTTGCGTTTGAGCGTCATCCTCATCCAACAATGCTCGCAATTCGGCGTCTTCAAACTTTCTCGGGGGTCTTCCACGTTCTTCGTTTCTCACGTCAAAATCGCCACTTTTGAATTTTTTAAACCACTCAAAGCACTTTGATTTACCAAGAGCATGCTCACCGTAAGCTTCGACAAGCATTCGATGCAATTCTGCAGCAGTTTTCTTCAAATGGTAACAGAAAATCAATGCTGTCCGCAAATCGTAGTTTTCAGGCACTAAAACAGACAGACGCTATGAAAACATATGTAGTTGTATTAAAATTGTATTGTTGTGAATGAAAAGTCTTTGACAAATGTAAACACAAGAAAAAGGTGCCAATGACGCGGTTTGACAGTCACTACATTGACAACTAGAGCCATCTATGAGCAAATTCCGGTTTCATATTTACAGACCTGGTATACTAAGGCTGATAACAGCATATTTGATCAAACTAGATCAAACTAGTATTGAAGTTAAAGCTGGAAAAAAAGTAAAAGAATAAATGCTGTGGAATTGTATGCACAGAAAAATATGTGGTGAGTCAACGAAAGACAGAAAATGTTTTGTAGTTATTACTGCATAACATAATCTGTCTTTCGCTAAACTAGAAATTTATTAAATGATTTTTGTAATACTGATTACTCCAAAAGCTACCGATAATTTATGCAAAGCAGCTACAAAACATTGAAAAATAAATGGAAAGTCTCGGTGTAAAATCAAACTGTTTGTTGTTTTATATTATTTAATTCCTTTTTAAGTAATTTTAATTTATGTATAAAATACATTAAATATTTCTCGTTTCCATACATTATTGCCATCTGTGAAATATTATAGAAATCTTTTAATATCGTAACTTATGTAAAAAAACCCATATTTGATATCTAATATAAATATTTTTATAAGATTCTGATTCTTTTTCCCACTCAATTGAATATTCACATTTCTGGTTAATTAAACATTTGCAGAAATGATAAATAACTTTAAAATTATATTTTGGTTCCACTTAAATTAAGAAGCTTATAAGATTTATGTATAGATGTCGGTAACTATATCACGTTTGGATAATGTTAGACTTAATTGATACTCTTTAAAATGTTATTGCCAACAATAATAATATCGCATTACGATGAAAGACTATCACAAATCAAAATGACATAGTTTAGAAATATAAAATTAATAGTTAAATAATATTTTCATTTTTCAAACATGAATGTGTTTGCAATATTTGTTAACAATGAAAGACGAGGGCAAGTTATGAAACGTTGCTATTTGGGAAGCATGTTTTCTAGAAAGAGATTGAAAGACGTATTTAGGCAAAGAACAAAGTCAACGATGCACATAGAACTATATTTACCATTTTAAAATTTGCAAAATCTTCAAAAATTATACAAAGTAACGTGTTTAGTGGGCACTTTGTTGTGTAAAAGTGAAGCTGTAGAAATACGTAATACCTTTTTCCTCCACCTTTCCCTTCTGATGCTGAAAAAATCCGCTCGCTCCGGTGCTGTGTATTAATGCACATGAAAAAATGAGCGATTTACTATCGGAAAAATAAGAGTATTCATAGCCAATCGCTTAAATTAATTGAATTTGAAGTCAAAAGTGAAAATAATTGAAATTTAATTGCTGAAAACATGAAAAAACATCGGCCGACGTTCACAAAACGGACAAAGAGACCACCTCGTATGTATGCCCGCGAGCTACTGAGACGGGACTCGGAACACTAACACTGTGTATGTTATACCTTGAAGGAAGAAACGACTGTGAACTGAGATTCTATTTCTTACGTTTCCATATACCGAAGTAGAGTGAGTGTGAGACGTGAATAGCGTCGCTTCTTCACCCATAGCGGTTTTTGGAATGAATATACCTACGTCACACACTGGTACACGTTTGATTGTATTGGTGAATTTATTCCCGATTTTCACAAAATATCTCTGATGTGGCCGATAAGTGCTAATTGTTATTAATATTATTTTTTTCATTCAATGCGTAAATGTATTACAGTGTTTATTATATTTATAGAGATATTAAAGTTTTTAGAAGCAATGTGTACTAGTTACACATCATAGGGAAGGGAGGGTTAAGAAATATTGCTATTTGGGAAGCATGTTTTCGAGAAAGAGATTGAAAGATAAGTTCAAACAAAGAACAAGGTCAACGATGCACTTAGAGCTATATTTACCATTTTAATATTTGTAAAATCTTCAAAAAATATACAAAGTAGCGTGTTTAGTGGGCACTTTGCTGTGTAAAAATGAAGGTATACGTAATAAACTCTCGATTATCCAAGTCGCATTAACCAGGTTGCCGATTAGCCGGGGCAGTATAAAAAATCGATTTAACAATAGCATTGCGAAATTGTGTTTAAGATTTTTTTAATTATTTCATTCCACTAAATAATATATACCTAGAAATAAACTGTCGGAATTAATAATATCTAATAAAAAATAAAATTGGATTTGCATGCACCTTCAAAAATTGTGAACATTAAATGTTTTCCTGCTCCGTGGATTAATTCTGAAATATTCAGATTTATTATTCATTCTGAAATATTCAGGCTTTAAGAGATAAAACAAAATATAATTTTAAAAGATCGATTGACACTAGAAGCATACCGAGCTTTAAGGAGAAAATGTAACCAAAAATGTCGTTATGCTAAAATTAAACATTTTTCACTCGATTTATTGTTATCCGGGTAATTTTTTCCCCTAGCTCTCCGGATACTCAAGAGTTTACCATACCGTAAATTATTTGAACTGTTTGTATTATTACAATAATTATTTGTATAAGTACTTTCACACATGGGAAAAGACCGAAAATTGCTCATAACTGAGAAAGTTTGCAAGTTGCAACAGATGCAAGTCAGATCCAGGACAAAGGTAGGACAACCAGGGCACTGCCCACAGGCGCTATATCTAAAGAGCGCTAAAATCGGTCCAATATTAATATTACACTCTGTATAATGTGTCATTGCATGTTAAGTTAAAATAAATTAAAAATAATCAAGGCTTATTTGTAGTCTATTGGATATTTAATTTTAACAAAATCAAATTGGAAAACGTTATCAATGATTTTTTTTTTTTTTTTACCTGGCGAGTTTAGTGCCATGTGGCAATCTCTTCCAACCAACCAGAAAGATGTTTTATAGGCCCTAAATGTTAACCAGACTGGAAACCTATTTAAAAAATCTGGGTTCCAGCGGGGTTCGAACCCGCAACCTCCGGATCGGCAGACAAGTGTCTTACCACCTGGCCACGGAGGTCGTCATGATTTTACCGCCCTGAAAAATAAAGTTGTAAATGTTTTGCCTTTTAATTTTCATGTATTGATTTATAGTGTGAAACGAAGTGTAGGTTTATTGTGTGCAAGCTGTTGCTCCTCAACATAATTTGTTTTGGTGACTATAACATATATATACCATCACGCCATTTCGCTGTCGGAGTAGGCAGAGAGGATAGATTTTTCTATCTAGACTCACGTACTTCGCCTCTTCTATATCTATACACCTCCTCATGTAACTCCGACGATTTCTTTGACTTTCTACGTTCCTTTCTTTCAAAAATTCATTCACTTTATTCAAGAATACTTTCCTTGATCTTCTCTACCATGCCTTCCACTCAAACATTTGCGCTATATAGTTTTGTTAATTTTCCTTCATTAATTCGTTCCATATATCCAAACTATCTCAGAATGCTCTGAAATGGTTTGGTGACTTTTGTTTGATAAAATCCGTTTATTAATTGTTTAGAATCCCTGATTAAGGTAGATTCAATGTTCAAACAACGTGTAATGATGAAGTGCCTCTATACGGCGAAAGAATGCACTCAATCTAAACAGTGGTTCTACAATTTATCAAAATATAATTTTATAAAAAAAAATACTTTGACCTATCTTTCACACATCTATGATAGGTAATACGCTGCTTACCATAAATTCTCAAAGCGCAATAAATAAACACAAAATCGTACTTTATAAAACTCTGTCTAACAAAAGACTGCATCAGATTATACCTACCAATCATCTTGGATGTGTTATCTCTTTCGTTACATTAGATCTGGTCTGTCAAGATTGTATGCTTGCTGAAGTGCAACAGCTTGCACACAATAAATCAATACACACACACACACAGGTGTATACTCGATCACGAGGGATAAAATATCATTACTTGAATATTGTATTATATTGACCGATATCTCGAACACTTTTGTCAAAGCACACCATTCTTCGCCACATTAACAGCAACGGCAAAAGCACTGTTATAATGCCCCAACCTTTTAGTTTAATTCCGATCAATCAGTTTATTCAATGAAGACGACCACACTGTTCTACTCTTCTCTTAAGAAAGTAATATTTTATTATAAAAAATCACTAAAAAAACAATAAGTGTTCATATACCAAAAACCAGCCTTATTTTACACGGTTTTAGAAACTGTGACAGAGATTTTTTTTGATAAAAATAAATGAAAAGTTTGTCATAGAAGTCAAGATAATTCATTTAATTTTCATAATTTATATTCATTCATTTATCTACGGCCATTTATGTAATGACAGAAAACACTAGCGAAACAAGTTCGCGAGTTATCAAGATTTATCTCTTAAAATGTGTCTTAAAACAACTCACACGTGAGGTGAAGTGCATGACCGCGCTGTAAAGCATTGGACTTCCAAGCTGAAGGTCGCCGGTTCGAACCCCGAGCTGTGTTACTCTCCTCGAATGACACAGACATTTTTTCCGTCTAGTATTCGAGGATATGAGAATACCAATGACTTCGGTCATTTATATTCTTTAAAAAATATATTCTTTAAATGTCTGGTTGCTCCGATCGTCTCACTTTGATATTTCATCGGATCCAGTACAGCGGTGTGGCCGGTGAGTTTGCTGGTGTGCAACGGTTCTCTCACTTAAAACAAACTCCACGGCATAGCTTCGCTTTTCAACTGAATTCCCCTCGTCATTCCAACGCTTTTCAACGTTGGAATGACGAAGGGACACTTGACCACGAGGTCCAGCAACGACGACGACATGTCATTAGACGATCTCCTTGGTCTAGTTGGTAAGACACCAGTCTTTCAACCTTTGGGTTGCATGCTCGATTCCCATTGGAACCCAGATTTTATTTAAAAAGGATCACAGTCTGGTTTTTACACAATGCCTTTTTAATATAACATAATATGGACTGAGTTAAAATATAAAATAAAATTTCCCTTATATCACACCTGCGTCATTATTTTTTTCTTTGCTCCTAAGAAAAGTAAAATAATTCACAAGCAAAGTGAACCAAGTCCATAAAAAATTTTTTATACTAATGAACTAAATTTTATACTAAAATTTTATACTAATAAATAAACTTTAGAAGAAAATGCGTTGATACAAAGTAAGTGTAATAAATGTACTCAATATAACACTTTTCAGAATTGTACAAAGTAAGTGTAATAAATGTACTCAATATAACACTTTTCAGAATTGTAAAAAGTAAGTGTAATAAATGTACTTAATATAACACTTTTCAGAATTGCGATCATACCCCTACAGAATTACCATAGAAACACTCAAATATGTTTAAACCTAATTTACTCAAAACTAACCAGAATGGACTTGGTTCAGTTGGTTTGTGAACGACTCATATATTTCTGGTTGATTGGAAGTGATTTCCACATGACGATACGTCAACTAAGTTGTATTATAGACAAATAAAGTAATACTATACAATAGACTATATAAATAGGCTCCCGAAAAACAGTTATCTCGGTTCCCGAAGGAATAAACCTAAGTTGAAGAAGATCTGATTTTATCCTATACATAACAGCCGTCGGGACCTTTTTTAAAACAAACAGACGGTAATAAATCATGCATCTCTGCGCTTCTCCCGCCTTCCACCTTCCATCTTCCGCGATCCCTTGCCTCCGGGATGTTGAGACTGCACGCTATCCTGTTTTGGAAGGCGACAACACTTTAAGACTTATTTGAAACCCTAATGTAGAGATTGTTATATTCTACAATAAATTGTTGTCATTGTTACAAGAAATATTCGATGTCAATAAAGTTTTGAGAGATAGAATGGTAAAAAATAAGTGAAGTAGAATTAACTATATGAGAGCATATATAAATATGGATGAAGCGAAGGATAAAAAAGATAGATGTTGTGATAAAAAAGATTAGCGCTATGATCGATAAAAGTATGGTTGGACAAAAATAATAAAGACGTAAATTTAGGAGGTAGAAAACTGATTTATTTATTTACACTTCATTGTTAAATAATTTAACGAGTTTATTGCTAAGTGACAATATCTTCCAACCAACCAGATTAACGCATATAAGGTAAGTTACAGGATCGTAAAAAAATATTCGATCAATTATTCACTTTTACAAAATTCATTAACAATATATTATACATAGTAAAAATTAAAGTGAGATATTAAAGGAAACAGAAGACATAGTGGAGAGAAAAGAAAAATCAAAAATGAACCACGCTATATTACTGACTTGAAACTAAAAGTTTTTTCAGTCGCTTTTTAAAACACGCCAATGAGGGAGCGAGTCTAACATTCGTTTGTAACTGGTTTCAGAATCTCACTGCATGGGCAGAATGGCATAAAAAAAAGAAGAGTGGTGAACTGGGAAAGCTAATGAACAATCTTTGTTTGAGCGTAGTGCAAATTCATGATCAGAAAGAAGCGGAATATTTTCAGAAAGATAAGAGGGTGTGAAGAGAGTATTAAGGATATTATACAATACAATAGTGACAGTTTGAGAATTTGGCGTCTATATCTCACGTTTAATCACTTTAGCTCCTTCTGGTATGAAGTAACATAATCGTTATTTATCAGGTTAAAAATAAATCCCAGACAAACATTTGAAAGGTGCAGTAATTTGTCAATTATGTGTGTCGTTGTAGAAAAGTGTATATTAATGCCTACTTGAACAGGAAATAGAGTGATGATATTATGTGTGTAATATTATAATAATGATAGTATTTTCTCTGAAAGGGTGGTCACCCGCTTATTAACCCCGCCCCATGCAGTGTGTTACTTTTTATTATTTTTTATTTATCCGGTTTCAAAGCCCCCCGATCAAATCATCGGGACTTGATTAAACAATATTACAGGCATGATATTCATTTATGGTCTGTCATTATTTGTATCTTAAAAGTCATGGATCTAAAATAACAGATTTCGTTGATATCAATTGCACAAGAAAAAATAGTTTTGCACATTTTCCTATACACCTGAAACGATCAAAAAGGTTTCAGAATTAATTTACGTTCATGTTTAAAAAAATATATAAATAGTATTCTTTAATCTTGTTATAGTTTTTGTAGGAAAATTATGTAATTGGTTGTAATTTTATAATTGTTTTCCGTTATTATTTAAAAATGCTGTGTTATGTATCAAATAAACTATCAAAACAAAAATAAATAAAAATCAAATCAAATTTATTGTAATTTGTTTTATCAAACACTGTTTAGTCCATTTTTGTAACGGTATAGTCCTACCGGTTTCAAGGCTTTCACCTCATCATTAGGGGAGGACAAACAAGACTGTATTCGGTTCGAACTGGTACCGACATACACGCTTCTAACTGTATGTGTTTGCCAGATGTTCAGCCCGATGCACTAGGTTAGGTTAGGTTAGGAGCAGTCTAAGATAGTTTGGGACTTAGACATTTCTAGGGACTCTAATCTGTCCAATGTATTTCCGTTACTACTGATATGTAAGAATTTGGCATCATCGATAGAAACTGTATGGTTTTTACGATGACAATGATTACCCATTTCAGAAAAAAATAAAGAATCATCAGGGGAGCACAAACAAGACTTTGAAGCCTTGAAACCGGTAGGGTTATACCGTTACATAAAGTGGAATAAACAGTGTTTGATAAAACAAATTAAAATGTCTTTAAACCTACACAATGTTAATGCCTTAACTATAAATAATACAATCAAGTAGACTTGAAAACATATCACATAACAAAAATGGCAATCAACAAAAAAAGTATCAAAACTTGAACACGAAATCAGAGCGGAAATGTAAAATAGAATAAAAATATGACACAAAAACATTAGACATAAATTAATAATTATGTTTTTTTTTTTGTATAATTGTATGACTTATTTTATTTCATATGATAAATTTAAGTTTCATGTTAAATGAAAAAAAAAAACACGCACAAAAATTCAAAATTGTTGAATCTAAAATATTTTTTATGTCAGCTTCCACTTGGACCAGCTAAAAATGTCCACTTCCATCGTGCTCCCCAATCTATGTAATCGCGCATATCATAAAATTCATCATTTGTGATATAAACCCCTCCATGAACATACTATGAACACGAAACAGTCTGTCTGGAACA
Source organism: Odontocerum albicorne (assembly GCA_949825065.1). Taxonomy (NCBI): domain Eukaryota; kingdom Metazoa; phylum Arthropoda; class Insecta; order Trichoptera; family Odontoceridae; genus Odontocerum; species Odontocerum albicorne. The sequence continues at coordinate 11,951,565 of OX463847.1, read as the reverse complement.
TTAAAAGATGTCTTTGAAATGACTTCTTCATAAATAATCTGATTTTTCAGGAGTGCCCATAAGGATATACTCGTAGCATCAAAATTACTTGCCTCTCCTGAAGAGGGGTCAGTTTCAGTGATCTGCGAATGGGTCCATAATAAATATTTTTGTATTTCAGTACCTATTTTAAAAGCCGTGAACCTTAAAAATTATGGTAAACTTCATTATAAGATACTAGCCATTTTATGACATCTTTAGAATAAAGATGTCATAAAATATTTCAACAATTTTTATTTCAACAATTTTTAACAATTTCAACAATTTTTATTTCAACATACTCGTATTTCAACATATTTAAACATATGTCAACAATTTTTAATATTTTGACCGTACAAAGTTAACAATTTGACTGCATTAATTGATGTTGGGATGCAAAAATGGCCAAACCCACATTTGACATATTTAGCCGCTTTTTATGGGCTTGTGTGGAACCTTTTTTAAGGCGGAATTTTACTATGAAATGCTTATTTAACTGGATTGATATGTTGGCGTAAAAAAATTCTCCACTTTAGTTGGTAAGATGTAATTCTTCCAATCTGCATTGTTGAAGATTTGATTCCCGCCCGTACCTATTTTCATTTAAGGCCTCTTAACATATATCTGGTTCTTCTTCTTCTTTCTTCTCCCTGGCTCCATCCCAACTCACTGTCTGCGAAGACTGTTGGGGTCAGCTCTCCTCGTCCTCAGGTTGTATGCTCTTCTGTCCCGGACTACGTCCCCCAGGCCGTGCCTCTGCATCAGGTTATCTTTTTGCACCACCCACGAATTCTTTGGTCTTCCTCTGGTTGTTAATCTAGTTGTTTACAAGATAGTAATAAAACAGTTTAGTTGTACTTTATGCATCGAAAATGTAACACAAAAATATTATACAATAACTGAAAAAGATAAACACGCTGTTATTGAAGAAAAATATAATAGTTTTTAGTGCATGAGGGTGAAAGTCTTAGAGTAGCTGGGAACCGCTTCCACATAGACTGTGGAATATACAGTAAGAACATGGCTAGTAAGGGATGACGTCTTATTGTTTTTTTTTGTATCAAAAGCAGTATACTATGTACTTTCACAAAGAATTTTGCCACCTGGCCAGCACTGGGCGTTCCACGAATCAGGTCAGATTCGGTGCAAAACACTGAGCTCTTCAGGTACTGTGACATTCCCCATTTTGACAAGGGGACGTGAAAAAGGAAAAGCGATGAAAATGAAGTACCAAGAGGAATATATGCTTGAAGGGAGCACAAGTCCGTAATCGGGGAGTAATATATTTATTAAAAAAATCTTCTCCTCGGTGTAGACCTTGAATCTGTTACGAAATCATTCTTGCACCAGCTGTCTCTCCACCTTTAAGGCGGGCTTCCTGGCATGCAATATCCTGCGGGGATCTTTTGTGCGACTATGTATGGAATTCTGTCTCTGCCCATCCTATCCGCATGGTCACGCAAGTACCGCCTTCTATTCCTTCTGCTGACTGCCGGTATCCTTTGCGTTGCAGGTCTGTCAATTGAGAGAATTTCTGACCCTATCTCTAAAGGCTTTGCCAACGGTTGTTCGTAATATTCTCAACTCAGGTGTTCGACGAAGACTATTTGTTCTAGATATGTCGGCTCTGGTTTCTACATTATAAGTAATGATTGGTCTAACACAGGTTTTATATGTTCTTGATTTACTATGGGTTCATATGCTTTTTTTGTTTTTCCAGATCACATCTCTTAGAAAACTAGATACAGAGCTGATTTATTTGTTAAAAAAATGTTTTTTTTTTTAAATACCGAAATTAATTATTAAATATCAAATGGGAGTGGGAGGCAGGATAGAAAAAGATTTAGGAAGCATGGTTGGATCAAGTTAATGATATTTTGAAAATAGGAAATATAACAAGTTAGAGAAATCATTGGAGTTATATGAAAATGATATAGAAGCAGCGAAATATGTGTATCACGATAGGAAAGTATTTCACTCTCTCATCTGCCTATCCTGACAGGGAGACGACGTGATGGTATGTATGTTGTTATCATCAAACCTACTATTTATGTATTCATTTAACATATACTATAATAACTGATAATAACTACCAAGATATTTTTATGAAACACTCTGAAGTTTATCCGAAGTGAAAAAAATGTTAAACTTAAAAACAGATGTCGCCCAAATATCACACTATTAACAATAGTATTTTAAATAGTTCTCTTAACTACTGTGTAATAAAATGAGGCGTCCGTTATAATAATTAATGTTTAATTTTTAATACGCTATTGATGATTGTGCCGGAGTATCGGTCCGATTTAAGAACACCTTACTCCATCGGGTTTATGAAACGGACGTGAGAATATTTGGTGAAGATTTGGTTGGGGCTGTGAGAAGAAAAACATGGTAGAAAGGAAAGGATAGAGTTTTACATATATTAATGTAATAAATATACATATACGTTACATATTAATATCCTTTATTTTTTTATATATCGCACACGTTTATATGTACAGTTAAAATTGAAATAATTACTGTATGGATGTATGAAATGCGATGTGTGTCTCCATAGGATAGTATGACGCTCTTTCATATCTGCCTACTCTAATAGGGAAACGGCCTGTATGAATTATTAAGAGAAATAATGTGATTGAATTATTAAGAGAAAATAATGATAAGTCAATAGTTTAAAAAGATTCTTAATGGACCACAATAAAAAAACCAATCCGTATAAAGCACCCGCGCGTTAGTATTGTGGCCGGGCAGCGGGTTGACCCGAGCGGACCACAACAAACAGCACGAACAAAAACAAGAAACAAAAAAAGACAAACAAAAATGAACATGGAAATTGAATATTCTTTTTGGACCCTCATCATATTTTTAGTGGGGCCTGAAATATGGTGGTCATCGAAGCTGCATTTGTAATGATCCATCAGCCATTTTCAAAGTGAAATTTCACATATTTAAAAAAAATATTTATTGAAACAGCAGTCTTAAAAAATATATTTTCTGAAAATATATAAGGATAAAGGGCTAAATATTCATTTTACCCTTTTGCTAGATATTAGGAAATTTATTATAACCCCTCAAATTTTTTATGTGGACTTATAAGACTTGCTATAGCAATGAATTTTTTTTATTAATTTTTATCTTTAAAATACTTATTTTAAAGGTCTCTTTGGATTTAGGTTTACTTCTTAGATATTTCAAATAAGACAAAAAAATAATCTATAATAGTATTTTAGTAATAACTTACATGTATGGGAATGAACTTTAATGTGTAGAAAACTTAAAAGAGCTTGCAGATGCTTTAGAAATACGTGCACTTTGAGGAGTACATGGAGTTACAATGTATGACAGATTACGAAATGAAGGGATTAGGGACAAATGTGAACTTAAGACTGTTGTGTTAAGTAAGATTATGAAGAGCAGTCTGAGATAGTTTGGGCATGTAGAACGAACAAATGAAGAAGAACTAAAAAACGAATATGCAGTGTAAATGTGAGTGGAAGCCATAGTAGAGAAATACCAAATAAATTATGATTGGATCAAGAAAATGACATTTTGAAAGAAGAAAATATAAGAATTAAGAGGTGCATGGTCGCGCGGTAACGTACTGGACTTCCGCGCGGAAGGTCGTCGGTTCGAACCCCACGCTGTGCAATTCTCCTCGAACGACACAGCCACTTTTTCCGCCTAGTGTTCGATGGCATAAGGATACCTATGACTTCGGTCATATCTATTCTTTAAAAAAAAAGAGAAATCGTAGGAGCTATATGAAAAAGTGTAGGGATGTAGAGGAGGTGAAATATGTGTGTCAATATAGATAAGTCGGGTGCTCTGTCCTCTCTGTATACCCCAGTAGGGAAACGGCGTGATGCTATATATGAATGCATGCAATATCGTATTCAGTGTGATTCAGGTAAAACCCTGGTTTACTGGGGACACCACAAATGAAAGGCAAACCCAGATCTATAAAAATTGCGTCTACATTAAATTACCTGTTATTTTTATCACAAATTCTTTATTTATAAAATTTCTTGTCATATGTAAATAAATTTGATAAAAGGGATTGTGTATTTATTATAAACAAAAAAATAAATCAGTAAAAAAACCGCTTAAAAGTCTCAAAGAAGTTAAACGTTTTTTTTTTCGTTTTATTCAATGAATATGCTGACTTCTTCTTTTAAATCTTCCGTGTGAGTTTATTTTAGATAATCAATAAAAAAATATTGAAATGGCATTTGTATATCCTTCAGCTTTTTCTTGGTTTTCTAAAAGCACACGAGTAGGTATATTAACAAGATGTTGGCTGTTCCTCTCTGTTCTCATACGCAGCGTGTGGTACAAAAGACAAAGGCATAAATCCACCGATAGGGAGCATAGATTAGGCCAGTGGTCGTAAACTACAGGCCCGCGCGTTATCCAAAGTCATTTCATGCGATCTTGACCTTCTTATTTTGATTTAAAGAACACTTACCTCGAATTAATCATATTACTATATACTTCAGAAATTCTAGGATGAGTCCTGCGACGTTTTAAACATCATGTCTCAAAGGGATGGGGTAAAATCGTTTTTTTTTACAAATCGAATAGTTTTTTTATAAATCGAAAAATTGTTTTTCTATAAACTGACGTTTTAATTCCTAATTTTCATTATACTGACTTTCTCATGTATTGTATGATTTGTATATATCTTTAAATAGGCCATGATCCACTATGGATTAATACTAATTACGAACATTTAATTTTATGTATAAAAAAAATCTAAAATCCAATTATCGAATACCCCATCCCTAGCCAATGCAGACTAACGTAGTGACTTTTGACAAAGGTCACCAAATATTATTTGATTTTAACAAACTGCCACATTTTTGCTAATTTGGTGTCAAGATGTATTAATTTGTCGTTATTGTTAGTTTTTTGTAATGTATTTACCTAAATAACTTGCTATTTATTAGAATCGAGGCTTATATTAAAGTTGATAAAATAATTAAAATTACTGAACGTCGTTACAAGGTTGTATTGGGGCAAATTTGTCAACTGTCATAGGATCCATCCTAGAATTTCTGAAGTATAATTATAAACAATATGCGAAAAAAATATTAAACACTAATTTCTCAGAAAATTCAGTAGGAATTCTCCTAAACTCGGACAGTATTGAACCAAACATGTATAAATCCGAGTCAGCTACCGTATTCTACTCTCGGCCCATTTTCAATACTGGCTAAATCCTATCATTTATTTATTAAAAATACTTATTTTAATTTAACTTATTTTGTTTTATATTAATTTCTTCCAATGAACCAACTTTTGTTTCATAATTATTATTGATAATATAGTATATAAAAACTATTATTTGAAATAAAAAAACTAATATAATATATTTGAAATAAAAAAACTAATAAAAAATAAACCAAAAGATAAATAAATCTCAAGGAAAATAGGGATTAGAGAGTAGATCAAAAATGTTCACAGAGATACTGAAGATATCTGGATTGTTCAACACTACAAAGAGGTTTGGCAAATTTGAAGATTTCTTCGCTGTCTCATTTTAAGTTATTGGAGTCTGACCCAATACTCCGATGCATGATAATAACTGATTATAAACATTTTGAAGCCTCTCCAGTCTATTCAACAGCTCCTCTAAGGGCAATATGAAACATTAGGCTTGGGAGATTCTACTTTGAATAGGAAGGAAAATGCGTGATACGAGTATGTTGAGAGAATAAAGACTTGCTTTATTATTGTACTATTTAACACTTTTTAAATATTGAAGATACGAGATGTTTGGGAGGCCCTATAAAAACGTTGTGCAATCAAATGAGTCAAATTCTGAAACAGAGAAAAGTGTAAAGCTTTCATAATAAGAGAAAATGCATGACGAAATATTTGGGAATGGCAGAAGGGAAAGATGTGTAGCAGAATTAAACGTAGTATAGATATTAGGCCATCTTTGCCTACTACAATAGGGATATAGTGTGATATTCACGATGATTTTGTTAATTTACTCTTTAAACTTGGCATGCTTTTTAAGTCTTATGACAACTAAATCTAACTAATCTGGAAGATTTAAAAAATCTTTATAGGTACGAAAACATATTTTTAGATGTTATCCGGAATCGAATTTGAAACCTTCGACTGAAAGTTATTCAGCAAAGCATTCTTATTACAGCAAAGCATGAAAGCATTATATCACCAGACCATGGAGATCGTTATTTATAAATAATACGCGTAAAACTTTTTTAAGTTGTGAAAGCATTAATTACAAATATTCGTTAGTGGAGAGTGAAGAAATAAGAAAATCGAGAAAATATTCCCTATCTGTTTTGTTCAGAAAAGACTATACAGATCGGCTAATATTTACTGGACTTCGATATGACCGACTTCTTGCAATAATGAAAAGCTAATAAGTTTTTCTTACCAGGTTGAATTAAATAAATAATGTCTTTGTTTTTTTTATTGTATTGGGCTAGTATTATTCTGTGTTTGCCTTTTTTCTTTTACATAACACTGCTTACTCGTATATGTCAATATTGATTATAAATGGGTTTTTTTTTTGGTGTCAAAAGGCCATTAGACAGTTAAATAAATAAATGGAATGATAAGAAAGAAGTGACTGGAATATAGTTGTATTGATTTTTATATAAAAGCAACAAAATAAATGGAACAAGGAGGATTATATTTTTTATAATATAACAACTGACTAAATTTGTCAGGAGGATTTTTTTATTTTTTTTATAAATTCTTTAAACCCTAGTGCTTTTTAAATTTAAGACCCCTGGATTAATCCTGCGCCGGACCATCGATCTCTAATAACATGTTTATCCGGAGGAATCGTGTTTACTTTGTACCACTCGGGGTTAATTGTTGGTCCATTAATCCATGCAGCACGACAGACCAGTACCTTAATGTGGGAACTTCTTCTAGGTAGGTAGATGAACGCGGTGATGTAATATGTTGTTCTGCGAATGGATTGGATTATTCTATCTACACTCCAGAGGACATCTTTTCCGTGGTATAGTCCCAGAACTCCAAATACTTTAGATAACCATGTATGTCTGGTCGATCTATTTAAACAAGGTTGTTAACAAGCTCTGTAGAATTATAACATGTCAGTTCTTTAAAAAAAATCAGGCTAATCTTAAATATAGTTTGTATCACTTTATAAGGAATTTGATTGAAATGTAAACCAATCTCTTCAGTTTATGAATCTCAATTCTCAAACTTGTGCCACGTAAATCAAATACCTTAGACTAAACAGATCTCAATGTAGAAAGTCTCCAAGAGGGCATAAATAAAAAAATATATTTTCGTCATGTAATGCCCTGTAGTACTCGTACGTGTAAGGTACGAAAGTTTCTGGCCAAGGAAGTTAAAAAAGTGATCGAATAATATTTTTTTAATAGTCAGTCACCCTGTAATTCAATTTTTGTTTTTTTAGAAGGATGAATTCTTTTTTTATACAACTGAAATAATATTATAAAGTTTTATTCTCGAAATAGTGTAACACTATTTAACTTCTTTGTCACTTTTAAACTGTTTACACGCAAATTGGATTTCAGTTTTGAAAATAAAAAACACTAGGGATCAAGTTGGGACTATAGGTAGGTTAGGTGATTCATTTTATTGAAACCACTGCTGTGAGATGATCGGAGCACACTTTTTTCTTTTCTTTCTCTTTTTAAATGAATAGATATGACCGAAGTTATAGGTAACCTTGTACCTCCGAATCCTAGGCGGAAAAAATGGCTGTGACATTCGAAGGGAGTAGCATAGCGCAGTGCTCGAACGGGCGATCTTCTACGTGGAAGTTCAGTGCGTTACCACGCGGCCATGCGCTTCAAATAAATAAATTGATTAATATTTGAACATTTTTCTTTAGTTAAATCGCGCAAATCTAGTAAACTCTGTCATGGATTCATAACACAACATTGGTGTGTACATATAACATGCGAGTATAGTATGTTGTTTATATAAAAAGAATCGAACGTGGGTAAAATTATTGTTGCATCTCCATACATATATTTCGATTGGTTGGTTCAAAGATATTACAGCATAGCAATAATCTCGCCAGATGTATCACATATATCATAACCATAAATATAAATTATAAATAAAAATAAATATTCTTTGCATATATGATATACGTCCATTTAGGAGAGGTATCCAACATGCCCATGGTACTCGTACTAATTCTCTTTCGAATCCAGTCCAAAAACACTTTTTCTTTTTTGGCACATTCCACCGGCGAACGAGTTGTCGGTTATTGGTCAGCCCCACAGCTAAGCGAAATATTATATGACAGTAAACAATTTTAAACCGTTAGCAATGGGCAGCAAGAGATATTAAGGTGAGTGGAAGGCTACACGGCATTTTTACAATTGACTAAATTAATTGAATTAGGCCATATATTTGGTAAATTATTTCATTCACTCTCGACTTGATTACTGCCATGGAATGTACCATACATATATATGGTAGAAACAACATTTATTGTCTTTACATATACGAGAATGTGTTATTACAGAATAAATATTTGCATACTACATTGTTATCAATAAACTTATTATTCACTTATTTTAATTTTATTTACCAGCAAGCTTGCAAGGCTCATTGCCTGTTCCGACTGCTAACTTACACGCATGAAATTTTTATATAAATACATATAAATGGTTCAACAGATTTCAAGCTGCAGCCGCTCGCGAAATTTGACAACTCTCAATAAAAAATGTATTTTATTTCTGTTTTATCAACATTTGGAATCTAATTTTATTTTAACTCTTTATGCTGGTAGTATATCTGGGAATGTGTGTATGTAATTTTAAGATGAAAAACTGCATACCAAAAGGGTCTTTCAAATTGAGCGGCTTTTTTAATTCTTGGATAAAATACAGATGGCGTCGCGAATTTGCCTGGGTCTTGTGACATTTGAGAAGTGTTATGTATGACATTTATAAAAATGGAGTCGTATACAATACAACAACGCGTTCAAATTGTAGAATTATTTTGTGTGTTGTAATCTCCGGAAACGGTGATGTTAATTGGCCACCAAGATCATGTGATCTGACACCGTTGCAATATTTTTAGACTACATTCTGTTTTCCATGCAACTGTTAGGTAGATATAAAGGGTCTTTCAAATGGAGCGGTTTTTTAAATTCTTGGATAAAACACAGATGGCGTCTCGAAGTTGCCTGGGTTTTGTGACATTTAAGAAGTGTAATGTGTGAGATTTATAAAAATGGAGTCGTATACAATACAACAACGCGTTCAAATTGTAGAATTATTTTATGTGTTGTAATCTCCGGAAACGGTGATGTTAATTGACCACCAAGACCATGTGATCTGACACCGTTGGAATATTTTCTCTGGAGTTACGTGAAAAACCAGGTCTATAAGAATGACCCCCAATCAATTCCTGAGCTGAAGGATGAAATTATTCGCGTTATTGGTGAGTTAGAACCGCAATTATGCCAAAATGTTGACAAAAGAATGGACATCTGTGGAACTGCAAGAGGTGAACATTTGGCGGATATTGTTTTTTTGTGTTTAAATGTCATACATTATACTCCAATGACAAATAAAAAGTTTTTTGAAATCAAAGCAAATTGTGGGTTTTATTCAAGAATTAAAAAAATTGAATTAAAAAAACCGCTCAATTTGAAAGACTCCAACGAATATTTTATTTAAACTGAGTTGGTAAATATGTTCATGATAACTAACATACTATATTTGAGATATTGAAATATGGATTTGTATAAACTGGCCATAAATATAACTAACTTACAAAGCGCTCTTCTTACTTTGATTCGCGTGGTGTTTTGTGACATTGACAGTGTTTTTGTGACATTGAAAGTGTTTTTATGACATTGACAGTGTTTTTGAATTCATAAAAGACAGCTCGTTTGAGAGGAACTCGGAAATTGGCATATTCAACATTTCAGAAAATGTTTTTAAAGGACGCATATTGAGTTTTCTTATTAATTGGAAGTTTAATGTTTCGACAAAAAACCTTTTTTTTTTGTTTTTTATTATATGCATTTATTATTCAGTTTTGTATGTGGTTTTAACGTATAAATATGTAAGCTTGACCAAAAAATGTGCTACCGTTGAAACATGACAGATTGCAGAATCTTCCGTTAATCGACATGCTTGATTTTAGATGAGGTAAATTTGATCGAATACATACATATATACACACTATCATGCCGTTTCTTTGCTGGGGTAAGCAGAAAGAACAGAGCGCTAGACTCTCTCAATATCCATATTTCGCCTCTTCCACATTCTCCTACAGCTCTCACGATTTCGCTTACTTTTCCTTCTTTCAAAATATCATTCACTTGATCTAAATATATTTTTCTTTGATCTTCCTCTACATCTTATGTTCACATTATTTGTACTGTATATTTGTTTTGTAAGTCTTCCTTCGTTCATTCGTTCCACGTGCAAAAACCATCGCAGAATACTCATTTATCTTAATCAACACGTCAGCCTTAAGGTCACCTTCATCCACAATCCCTTAATCCCGTATTCTGTCATATATTATCACCCGTGTATTTTCTAAGTGCACGCATTTTAACAGCATTTATTCAGCTCCTTTTATTCTTTTTTCCACGTCCACGTTTCACCCTCATACATAATAAATCGGACAATAATGTTATTATGGACTATCATCTTAGCAAATTTTAGTTCTGATTGATTCAAGTATGTCTGTTTTAGTGTCCCATAAGCTTTGTTTCCTATCGTATTCCTCCTATTCTGTGAAAATTCTACCTAAAATGCAGAATTCTTTTCTTCTTTTAATATTTCATTGCTCACCCTTACATCGCATTCATCTTTTCATACTTTCTTTCTTTCGCACAATGACTGTATTTCGCATCACTCATTCTGAGATCTTTTTGTTTACATTTCACATACTATTTACTTATCGGGTTATATAATTCATCATCTTTCTCCGCTAATATTACGATGTCATCAGCATACATCAATTCACTCACATTCCTATTCGTCATTCGTTTAACACCCTTTGACACATGTAGTTCCTTCACATATGAATTCGATCGAATAACTTCACTGGTTGAATATTGATCCATGTGTGGAATTTAAGCAATATCTTAATGTGTTGAAAGCTCCAAATGTTCCGGCGCTGCCAGCACATTATAGAATATTAGAGATAACTCAGGCTGGCCCTATTGAATTCAAAAGACTTTCTCTGTAGTATCAGCAGGCTGATATGCAGGCATTCAAGTGCGTTCTTAAGTTCAAAGAATTTAAAATATAATATTTGATCTCTTAATGAAGCTAGAAAAATTAATATATCATACTAGAGACACTTAAAAGAGTTTCGTAAATTTATTATTTTTTAACTCAACTTTATTAATAAATTTTTAATATATTGCTATTGTAAGATTTTGTGATGGTAGATTTCCCCAATGCACATGCCGATGATTATATCGCACAATATTAATGTAAGACTTTATACATACATTTATATCATCAACCCATTTCCCTGTTAGGATATGCAGAGATGACCAAGACCCAAACTTTGAAATTCGATTAATAATAAATATTTCTTGAATCTTCGAAAAGACTATAGTTTCACTTTGTGGTGCCACTTTTTACATAAAAGGAAAAAATAAGTAAAATAAAAAACTTATTTTATATTTTTGTGTTCACCACAGGTTTAATTTAGGTTCACAACTAGTTTCGAAGACCACCGTCTTCTTCGTCAGGTGAATATAAGATCGGTTCAACACATAGTTTATATTCACCTGACGAAGAAGACGGTGGTCTTTGAAACTAGTTGTGAACCTAAATTAAACCTGTGTTGAACACAAAAATATAAAATAAGTTTTTTATTTTACTTATTTTTTCCTTTTATGTAATAATAAATGTATTCACCTTCCTACCCCATTAAAAAGTAAACATAATGCTTTTAATTTATAATGACAATGTAGATCATATGACGATCTCTGTCTTCCAATTCGGAGATTGTGGGGTCGATTCCCGTTGGTAAACAGATGGATGGATCCAGTCTGGTTTTCATTTCAAGTTTATTTTAATACCTCTTTGACTGATTGGAAGAGATTGGCACATACAAAAAAAATCCGCTGTGTTGTATTATATCGAACGAAAGTATAGTACGATACATACGGAACACCGAATGATTTATATTTAAACTTAATTATTATTGTATTACTATAATATTTCGCTGCGTACATCAAAACCGGGCAGATTTATTATATTGTGGTAATCTCTTCAAACAAGAAGATTTTTTACAGTGGTCTTAAGCAATAACCAGACTAAGAATCTTAAAAATAATTGGGTACCACCAGGAATCGAATCCGCAATTCTGGGGTCGGAAAACAAACGTCGTACCACATGGGCCCTCGAAATTGGCATTACGAGTATTATCTATGTTTTAGTACTTGAAAAACACAACAAGTTAGTTTCATTCGTTCTATAAAAAAATATTTTCGACCCAGGTAAGTCAACCATCCGATAGCAGCTGGCGTTGCTTGATGAAGCTCCGCAAAATTGTTAATGAAAAACCTTAATTAGAAAATCGTTAATAACATGTTGAATAGCCTGATGTGTAGAATTACAATTTGATGTGTATATGCAAAAAAGGACCAAACTTACAAAACAGTTTTTTGTTTATTTAAAATATCGAAAAAGCGTAAAATAATCCTGTTTGTACAAAAATATCAAGCCCCACGGTATGCAAAAAAGCGTAAGTAGCTAAAAAGAGGACAAATTTAATTGATTATTTCTGATGTTTTTATTTAATTTAATTGCTATAGGGTCATCTTCATAATTTATATCAAAATTATAAAGTTCCTTTAGATTTTCTAGATTTTCAGTTTACAGTTTTTGTCTGTGGAGAAAACCAAAAAATATACATTTAATAAGTTTTTGGCAAGTAGTTTTTTTTACGATTTTTTTCAAAAATACCTAAAAATATAATACAAATATGCGCGTTTTGCACACGCAACACATAATATTAGAAAGGATCGGTTCAACACATAATATCGGAGATTTTCTAAGTACAGTATTATTTTCCATTAAATATCCACAAAGGTTCGCGTAATTTATTTTAACAAACTTAACATCAATTTGTAAAAAGAAACTATATTTATTTTGTAACTGCACGTAGTTTCGCAATTTATATTTGGAATTTATATTTAGCACTATCGTTTGACATACATGTAGTCAACATAAGTCCGGCATTTTTTGTTTTGATATATGTAAGATGGCCATATAATTTATTGGCTTACTGATTGAATGAATATTTATGAGGATAAAACTCGAATTATATATGTCGACGCCGTAAAATTATAACCAAATTCCTGAAATACTAGTTTTTCTCAATAAAATTGTTTTCACAATATATGTATAACGGTAAATTAAAAGTGTTATTTATGTACACTTGGAACGTGTAACTATAATAAATACCTAGGACCAAGAACTGTTTAAAACTTTGAAGATTCACAATTTGCAATATGTCCGTGACATAATACACAAGACACATTATAACAAAATTGATTATCAAGGAAAATAAATGGCAAATGAGGCCGAGGACGACTCCGCCATCTTGAGCGTAAGAAGAGATCTGCATCTCCTGGTATACGTTGTCAAACTAGTTCGAGGAGTTGTGAGCTATCCAGCATTACTACAAAGATTAGCGTTAAATGTTCCTAACAATTACACTAAACTGCGCCGGCAAGAACTATTCTCAATAACATACGCAAGAACGGGTCTTCTAGCCGCTATGCCTGTTGGAAGGGTCTTAACTCTTCTGAACGGGACTGCTTCGGATATTGGCATATTTCATATCACATTACCAAAAGCAAAAGTAAATTTTCTTCTAAGATTGAGCGCGTTAGAAAGCACTCATCAACGTACTTTAGTGACTTTGAATATATGTGTATGTTTGTATGTATATATTTATGCATATACATTATTATTGTATTTTTTTTATTCTATATAATTTTTCTTTATTTATAATGTTAACACTTGTATTTTTCAAAGTAATTGTGCGAAGCCTGTTTTGAGAAAATAAATAAATCTCTTAGCTTAAATTCTTGCGGTAGTCATTTTGGGTGCAGTTCTGTTGAGATGTTCCAGGCTACAGTGATTAGAATAAGGATTGCCATAATGGTGACTTAACTCCAATAGAAGACGGCACCTCAAAAATAATAAGATATAACATTTTCTTTAAGGGATATTTAAACTTATGGTCAATAATAAATACGATAATTGAAACCATGAAAGTTTTCTACAGTTTACCGATTTATTTAAAACGTATATCACATATCGTTCGATTACTTTTTTTGGATTGGTTCGTATGTCGTTATTATGTATCTTCATTACATAACATCAACGTTCTTGCATTTCCTCATTTATTTGGAGTATGCGTGATGTGTCACCTATCTCCATCAGTTCTCTGTCCAAGACCTGGAGTTTGATTTAGATCACTCTTGTCTCAGTTGATGCTCTCCTTCCATCGCTTCTTTGGATCTTCTCTTTCTCTATTTCCAAAGATATCCATTCCCAGTTTCTGGTTTTCCACATATTCAGCTGGTTTCCTTTACGTATTTTTATACTTCTGAAACCTAGATTCTCTCAATTGCAGTGACATCCGAGCGACTTTTAGGGTACCTCCCTTCCTTACATATTTCGTGACTTTTAATTGAGAAAAATACATAGGTTGAAAATGTAAAGTGGAATATGGAATGAAATAATTAGGGATTAATGTGAACTTGGTAAGGCCGATGTTATTTTTTATTTTTTTACCACTTTGCACGGATTTCTCCTGTTACACAAAGAGGGTCTGCTACAGGTTGGCTTATTCGTAAGGAAAAATATCAGCTAGGATTCTTCTCATAAAGCTAGGCGATCTTGAGAATATTTCAACAGTGTCACTCAGTTAGTTAAATATCTCTACACCACGCGTGACTTGAGTGTTTAGTCATGACACTCGTTCTGTAAGTTGGTATGTTGAAGTGAGGGTGATTCCTTGCACGACTATATTTATTTATTGGGACATGTAAACTTTTATTAAACAATAGTATCACAGAACAGTTAAAACTACCCTAAAAACCCTTCAGTAGGAATATCGAAATGGATTTTTACCTTCTTGTTTCAAGACTTTTTGCGCATATTTTGGGTAATCACCCTTTAGTTCAGCGGTACCATAGATATCTGAGGATTTTTTTGTATTTGTTCTATATTATTTTTATATTTAAGTTAATGTATTGTGTAAAATGAACAGCACTCTGAGATGCTTTGGGCGAATGAGTGAAGAAATATTAATAAAGCAAATATACAATACAAATATAAGTGTAAGGACTAATTTAAGAAAACCAAAGAAAGTTTGGTTGGTTCAAGTGAATGATATTTTGAAAACAAGGCAACGAAAAACTCAGAAAAATTGTAGAAGTTACATGAGAAGGTGTATGAATGTAGAAGAGCCGAAATATGTGTCACGATACGAAAGTCTGGCCTCTGTTTCCTCTGTCTGCCCCACAGGGACCTCTGTTGTGTCGTTGCTTATTTACGTCTTCGTTACATAACATAATTTCATCAATCTCGTGACCTAGTTGATAAGAAACCTGTTTTCCATCCCTTGGATTACTTAATGATCGATTCCCACTGGCACCCAATTTTTTAAAAATAATTCCAGTCTGGTTTTCACTTAAGGCATCTTAAACATCTTTCTGGTTGGTTGAAAGAGCATACCACATGGTAATTATTCAGCTAAGTTGTCGTGTAAACCAATACCATAAACAATTTTCACAAAACACTGTCAAAATTCCGAGTCAAGTGAAAAGAGAAATGCAAGATGTTTCTCGTGCAACAAAATACGAGTACATACTCGTATATATGAAACCACAAGCATGATGTGGATTCACATACAATCTGCTGTCAAAAAGACATACTCGTACGTGGTTTACACAACTTATAAAATATTCTCAGTTTATTGCATAATAAATAAATGTGATTTATTTTAATTAGCTTATAAATAAAAAAAATTGCTTTTCTCGTTATCTATTGTTATTTGGCGCATTATTTCATGCCAAGATAGCGGTCTTGCTGTCAAACAACCGGGCTGTCGAGTTATTAGACACGGTAACATACTTACAAATTATTTTTAAAACAAAATATTTATCATCCTTTGCAAATAATATTAATTTATATTCGGTATTGTTACTTGGTGTATTTGTTTTATGTTATTTAATTTTAGTTTATTGTCTACACAAGTAAGTTAATACTATAGGATGTCCCAAAAATGTATGCACACTTTTGCACCGTACTGTTAACTTAAATTTACTACAGGTATTTGCTATGTCACGTATTCGTGAAGAATTTAATGATGAGGAGGACATTTATTTTCAACAAGATGGTGCACCTCTTTACTACCGTTGTGATGTGAGAGATCTGAATGAAATGTTGTCCGATTTATATTGATCATATACCTCGTGTCATACTCATAGTACATACTCATATCACATACCTCGTATCATACTCATAGTACATACTCATATCACATACCTCGTATCATACTCATAGTACATACTCATATCACATACCTCGTATCATACTCATAGTACATACTCATATCACATACCTCGTATCATACTCATAGTACATACTCATATCACATACCTCGTGTCATACTCATAGTACATACTCATATCACATACCTCGTATCATACTCATAGTACATACTCATATCACATACCTCGTATCATACTCATAGTACATACTCATATCACATACCTCGTATCATACTCATAGTACATACTCATATCACATACCTCGTATCATACTCATAGTACATACTCATATCACATACCTCGTATCATACTCATATCACATATATCGTATCATACTCGTAGTACATAATACTTTTCGAATATTCATCGTGAGCTGTCCACTCGTAACGTTATGATATTTGAGAGGGATACAACATTGAAAACTAGTTGACATTTATAGTTTAGTTTATTATAAATAGCAAAAAAAAAATAATACAATAGTTCAGACGTTATAAAGAGTGTCCAAAAATGTATATACACTTTTACACCGTGCCATTTACTTGAACTTGCTGCAGGAGTTCATCATACCACGCATTTGTAAGTTAAGGGATCCGGAAGACTTTTATTGCTAGCAAAATGGTGCATATTCCCACTACCATCGTTATGCGAGGGCCTATCTTGATGAAAATTTGCCGAATAGTTGGAGTGGACTTACATATACATCTACATGTGGCCTTGAATACCCCGACTCTCCCAAAAACTTACGCCAGTGAATTTTTTTTGGGACTCAACAAATATAAAGTTACCCCCTACATCTACATGTAGCCTTGAATATCCCCACTCTCCCAAAATCTTACGCCAGTGAACTTTTTTTTGGGACTCAACAAATATAAAGTTACCCCCTACATCTACATGTAGCCTTGAATACCCCCACCTTCCCAAAAACTTACTCCAGTGAACTTTTTTTTGGGACTCAACAAATATAAAGTTACCCCCTACATCTACATGTAGCCTTGAATACCCCCACTCTCCCAAAAACTTACGCCAGTGAACTTTTTTTTGGGACTCAACAAATGTAAAGAGTATGTCATAAAATCGGCAACAGACAATTAATTGAGAGTAGTTATTGAAAGAGAATGCGCCCAAATACAAAAAAAATATATATACATGATGTTTGCGCTTCCACGTTAACAGTAGTGCTGGTATCAGGACGGTTATCAATTTGAGCATTTGCGATAACTTGAAAAAAACGTCTCTTTAGCTTTAATTTGGAGTTTAAAACTTAATTAATATCGACACACACAACTTGAAATATTTTAAGGTAACAAACATCACGTTTTGAATTCATATTCAGTACTCGTACAAGGTTTTTTGTGAACAACATGTGAAAAATGATTACTCAAAAGTAAATTCATTCTGAAATAAGCGTCTCTTTTTTAAATATAATAATCGTTTTTATAAAAAAGGCATTTTATACGCAGTCGCGTCGAAATTCGCATGAATCAAGTTAATTTGCAAAGAACGCCGACAATTACGGTCGCACTTCCTGTTTTATTTTTTCCAGCGCAATGCACTGCAGGAATGTTAATGGCGGACAGGGATGGCATAGTTAATGAAATTTGGCTACAGTTTTTTTGAGAATAATAATTTATATTGAGAATTCACGATTTACAGTTGCATTGCCGTTGAAAATTTAATTGAAAAGACTCAATATTTAGAGGTTGACTGACCTACCGTTCCATTGCATGATCTATTTTTTCACGAACTATAGTACTATTTATTTGTGTGTTGAGAATTTTCTTTGACATTTTCCTTCCTGTGCTAAAAAAATCTGCTCGTTCCGGTGCTGTGTATTCAATACACGTGAAAAAATGATCGATTTAAAATCGGAAAGTAAGTAAGAGTATTCATAGCCAATCGCTTAAATGAATTAAATTTGAAGTCAAAAGTGATAATAATTGAAATTTAATTGCTGAAAACATGAAAAAAACATTGGCCGACGTTCACAAAACGGGCAAAGAGATCACCTCAAATGAATGCCCTAGAGCTACTGAAAGTTGACACGGACTAACACTGTGTATGTTATACCTCGAAGGAAGAAAGACAACTGCAAACCAGTAGCGGCTGGCTCATAAGTGCTTTCGTGCGCCGAACTACTGAATTTATATAACAATAAACACCTAAAGAAGTATAGCGAAAATGTATATTATCATAACAATATTTATGAAAAATAATATATATTTATGTCGACATGTCTCTCTACAATATGCAACTCTATTTGTTAGAGCACATTTTTTGTATACATGTGTTTTGCATCCGGACGCATTCTGCGAGCAGGTAGAAAGATACCCGCTGTCCGTGCGTATTTCAAATCGTCCGAAATATTCCGAAAAATGGACGATTTAATCCCAATTAGAAGAGAACAGAAAATCTTGAGACAGCTCTATTTGTATAGGAATTTCTATAAATTCTTAGTCTTTGTAGTTCGTGCACGAAATTTCCGAGTGATCCCGGAAACATCCGAGTGGCGCGTATGACAAGTCGCTGGGATAGTAATACATCAACTTAAAGTTTTTTTTTAAATATGACCACCGCAGAGAAGGGATGATTTGTTCCTAGCGTTCAAACTGGGGCGTCTTTTTAGTACATGTATCTTTGCGAGTATATGTCTCCAAATTAACAAACGTTTTTGCTTACCTAATTAGGTACCGACTTTCTTTCTTTATTGTTTTATTTAGTTAACTTGTAATAAATTCCGTTTTCGATTTCAATAATATTTTTGCTGTTTCGTCACGTGGCTAAACGCTTTTCTAACTATCTATATAATATTACGAGCCATTTGGAGGATAAACATAACTATTTCGATTATTTATTGTGTTTGTTTGCATAAATTTTTCCAAAAAATTCTGCCACACCGTGATATTTTATTCAAACAATTGCAATTTAAGAATTTAGACCCCGTTATAATTCGTAACAATATCAGTGAGTTTGAAAAATGTGTAAATCCACGGACAATTTTCTTGGACCACCGACTAAACTAATAAAAACCTCGAAGTCAAGTTATTTGTAAAGAAGTCTGCTATACAATTTTGTGTGAAATGAAACAACGTTTTGTATTCAGAAATCACTTAACTGCAGCAAAATTATTCTATAGCGAAAAATTTACTGAGTATAGGTAAAAATTTCCCGAACATGATTTTATTTTGACGGTAAAAACATACGTCTTTTTAAATAAAGTTCAATTCAAAGGTGAACTCAGTGCAATTCATGCTCGCGATGATTTTGCCAATGCTGAGGGCTCTTGTCTATTTTAGAACTTTTTTATAATACTGGTTTACTAGAAGATTTTTCTCAGACTGTAAAGTTACTTAAACTCGTATGCACTATTCCAATGACTTATATTGAGAGTGAAAGGTGTTTCTCTACGTTAAAAAGGATAAAATCATTTTTGAGAAATACGATGAGCCAGGACAGGACAGGACAGGGCAGACTGAACGCTTTACTAGTATCAATATTAAGCTACGGAAAAGAGCTAATTCAGTCTGTACCTGATTTTAATAAGATTCATTGGGTCTTCGCTAAACAAAAAGAGCGGAGAATAGAACTTCTTTATAAATAGGTATATAATTTTTTTTTTCTTTATATTATTTGGTATTTGGATACCTACTCTGGTGAACCCCCAATTATTTGGTCCACCAGCCGCCACTGCTGCAAACTATGATTCTGTTTCTTGCGTTCCCATATACCGAAGTAGAGGGAGAGTGAGACGTGAATAGCATCGCTTCTTCACCCATAGCGGTTTTTTTAGAATGAATATATCTACGTCACACACTGGCACACGTTTGATTGTATTGGTGAATTATTCCCGATTTTCACAAAATATCTCTGATGTGGCCGATAAGTGCTAATTATTATTAATAATATTTTTCATTCAATGCGTAAATGTATTACGGAGGAATACCTAACATTTGAACCCAGTATTTATTATATTTATAGAGATATTTAAGTTTTTAGAAGCAATGTGTACTAGTTACACATCACAAGAAAGGAAGGGTTAATTGCGAATATAAATAAAAGCTAATATGAATTATCAAGCATACACTAAAAAAATCCACGTTTATTTTAACGTTCAGTAAATAATGATGGATTTAAAGCAGTTTTAATTAAAAAATGCAATTACAATTTATATTTTTTATCTACTAATTGTGTACAATAGTTTCAAACTTACATCAGTTTTACCTACCCTACCCAAAATTTGTGTTCATAAAATGTTCACATTTTTTTTTCAAATATTCTTTTTTGTGTCTTCTTGTAATATTTTCCACCATAAAAGTCAATAATTTTAAATTAATGAACGGCCATTACTCATGACGAGTAAAATAGAAAGCAAATATACAAAGTGAGGGATCAGTGTACTTGACGTTGGTGTCACCGGAGATGAATATGTGATCATGTTGCATATAGGGCAAAGACATTGAATATTCGAAAGTTGTCCGCGTTTTATTTCTTTATTGGGTCCCTGATAACTAGCAACAGTTCCAAGCCATTTGGCTCTATCTAAATATGTTTGTCTGCGTTTTCTTTCTTTATTGGGTCCCTGATAACTAGCAACAGTTCCAAGCCATTTGGCTCTATCTAAATATGTTTGTCTGCGTTTTCTTTCTTTATTGGGTCCCTGATAACTAGCAATAGTTCCAAGCCATTTGGCTCTATCTAAATATGTTTGTCTGCGTTTTCTTTCTTTATTGGGTCCCTGATAACTAGCAACAGTTCCAAGCCATTTGGCTCTATCTAAATATGTTTGTCTGCGTTTTCTTTCTTTATTGGGTCCCTGATAACTAGCAACAGTTCCAAGCCATTTGGCTCTATCTAAATATGTTTGTCTGCGTTTTCTTTCTTTATTGGGTCCCTGATAACTAGCAATAGTTCCAAGCCATTTGGCTCTATCTAAATATGTTTGTCTGCGTTTTCTTTCTTTATTGGGTCCCTGATAACTAGCAACAGTTCCAAGCCATTTGGCTCTATCTAAATATGTTTGTCTGCGTTTTCTTTCTTTATTGGGTCCCTGATAACTAGCAATAGTTCCAAGCCATTTGGCTCTATCTAAATATGTTTGTCTGCGTTTTCTTTCTTTATTGGGTCCCTGATAACTAGCAATAGTTCCAAGCCATTTGGCTCTATCTAAATATGTTTGTCTGCGTTTTCTTTCTTTATTGGGTCCCTGATAACTAGCAATAGTTCCAAGCCATTTGGCTCTATCTAAATATGTTTGTCTGCGTTTTCTTTCTTTATTGGGTCACTGATAACTAGCAACAGTTCCAAGCCATTTGGCTCTATCTAAATATGTTTGTCTGCGTTTTCTTTCTTTATTGGGTCCCTGATAACTAGCAATAGTTCCAAGCCATTTGGCTCTATCTAAATATGTTTGTCTGCGTTTTCTTTCTTTATTGGGTCCCTGATAACTAGCAACAGTTCCAAGCCATTTGGCTCTATCTAAATATGTTTGTCTGCGTTTTCTTTCTTTATTGGGTCCCTGATAACTAGCAATAGTTCCAAGCCATTTGGCTCTATCTAAATATGTTTGTCTGCGTTTTCTTTCTTTATTGGGTCCCTGATAACTAGCAATAGTTCCAAGCCATTTGGCTCTATCTAAATATGTTTGTCTGCGTTTTCTTTCTGTATTGGGTCCCTGATAACTAGCAATAGTTCCAAGCCATTTGGCTCTATCTAAATATGTTTGTCTGCGTTTTCTTTCTTTATTGGGTCCCTGATAACTAGCAACAGTTCCAAGCCATTTGGCTCTATCTAAATATGTTTGTCTGCGTTTTCTTTCTTTATTGGGTCCCTGATAACTAGCAATAGTTCCAAGCCATTTGGCTTTATCTAAATATGTTTGTCTGCGTTTTCTTTCTTTATTGGGTCCCTGATAACTAGCAACAGTTCCAAGCCATTTGGCTCTATCTAAATATGTTTGTCTGCGTTTTCTTTCTTTATTGGGTCCCTGATAACTAGCAACAGTTCCAAGCCATTTGGCTCTATCTAAATATGTTTGTCTGCGTTTTCTTTCTTTATTGGGTCCCTGATAACTAGCAATAGTTCCAAGCCATTTGGCTCTATCTAAATATGTTTGTCTGCGTTTTCTTTCTTTATTGGGTCCCTGATAACTAGCAACAGTTCCAAGCCATTTGGCTCTATCTAAATATGTTTGTCTGCGTTTTCTTTCTTTATTGGGTCCCTGATAACTAGCAACAGTTCCAAGCCATTTGGCTCTATCTAAATATGTTTGTCTGCGTTTTCTTTCTTTATTGGGTCCCTGATAACTAGCAACAGTTCCAAGCCATTTGGTTCTATCTAAATATGTTTGTCTGCGCTTTCTTTCTTTATTGGGTCCCTGATAACTACTAACAGTTCCAAGCCATTTGGCTCTATCAAAATATGTTTGATCCCAGTTGTGCAGAGCTTTAATGTTTTTAAGCGTCTCATGCATACATAAGGAGAGAGAACAAATCTCCCAAACATACAAGCACACAACATACTTCTCACATTACTTGCTTTCAAAACCTGGTTCACTTTATCCAGCCACATTTCCCTTGGTACCTCTTTTTGTACCTCTTCCACGCACAACTTGTGCTTCTGACTTTTATACTCGCTTAGTAATTATTTCATCATTCATTCTATCCACATGTCCATACCATCTTAAATCTCCTTTCTTCATCTTAATTAAAACATCCAATTTATCCTTGAATTTATTCTTAATGTCTCCATTCCGCTTTATTGCCTACATTAACACTCCACAAATTTTCCTTCTTATGCCGAGTTCAAGTTTCACTTCTATACATCAAGGTGGACACCAACACACTATTATTTATTTTTGTTTTATTTTATTTATTTTACACATGACAAGAAATATACACGATTTTCGAAAAAACAACAGGTAATTTAATTTGGACACACAATTTTAATGGATCTGGGTTTGTTGCCTTTCATTTGTCGTGTCCCCAGTAAACTAGGCTTTTGCCTGTATGTCATTGAGGACATATAGCATGCAAAAATAAATCAATGCTTCTTTCCGATTTTTTATTTTATATATTGTATTATTAATTGCCGTTTTTTGCTAGTGTTAATATTGTGTGATTGTTGTATCTAATATTAATTGCTCCGTTTACCTTGTTCCCTGTCGCTAGTGTCTCAAGCAGTACATCTTTATATCTCGAGCGCCATCCAATGTGCTTTTTTTTTAAATTTAAATAATCCTTCACGCAAGTAAGTCCTATCCAAGCCTCGCTTTTAGCTGGTTAAATACAATTTTTGGATAACCCTACAATACCGCCACGGTCTGGAGAACTCAGGTTCGCACGCCACGGCGCCGGCGCCTACTGTTGTCCGGTGCACGACGATTGCACTCTGCATAGCAGCGCAGGGACTCGACTTGTCCCCATGGAGCTACCGGATGAGCGGGGCCAAACCTGATACCCATCGCATTCCCAGCCACTACTGTCTTATTAACATGGCACTTGATTACTTGCCTTAAGTGGATATCACCTGTGAGATTGATTATTAATTTAGTTTAAATTTGATGCATTTTTAATCCAATTTATTTATTTTATTTCCTAACAAATGATTTTTTTTATTTATTTATTATTGTATTGTTATACTTAAATTGTATGAGAGATGCTAAGAGCAAGATTTCATAATGTATGTTGAGACTGAATGTTGCCTTGGTGACAGAAAAGTAAATCTGGTGTATGGGTGAACATTGAAAGACTAGAAAGTTAAGGAACTTGGCTATTTAAGTAGTATTTTCTCCGATGATGAAAGAGTTAAGATGGATATTAAACGACGTGTAGCGATAGGAAACAACGTCAATGGGGTACTAAGAAAAATATACTCGAACTGAACAGTATCAGAATCTGCTAAGATGATTGTCCATAATAGTATTTTGGTGGCAACTTTGATGTATTGTAGTGAAACTACCGAATAAATGCGGTAAAAATACGTACATTGAGAAGAATATACGAGATGACAATTTATAACAGAATACGGAATTCAGTGATAAGAGATAAACGTGAACTTGGTTGATGTGTTGAATAAGACGAATAAGAGCACTCTGAGATGGGTTGGGCACGTGAAACGAATGAAAGAACAATGACTAATAAAACAAATATGTAGTGCAAACGTGAGTGGAAAGCGTGTGAGAGGAAGACTAAGAAAAGTATGATTGGATCTAATGAATGATTTTGAAAGAAGGAAACATGTAGAAGATAAGTGTGGAAGGATGGAAATAGATGTGGAAGAGGCTAATGATGTGTGTCGAGATAGAAAAGTCTGGCGTTTTGTCCTCTCTGTCTACCTCGAT
This sequence comes from Odontocerum albicorne, assembly GCA_949825065.1. Lineage (NCBI taxonomy): Eukaryota > Metazoa > Arthropoda > Insecta > Trichoptera > Odontoceridae > Odontocerum > Odontocerum albicorne. The sequence goes on along the minus strand of OX463847.1, from coordinate 11,926,666 downwards.
AGGGAAATAGCGTAATTGTGTGTAAACATAGTCTAGGAAAAGCAAGATAAAGAAAAGTAATTTAAGGTGGGCCCTTAAATTCCTTTTTTTCGGTTTCAATTATTTTGATACGAGTATTAGTTATTTCAATTTAAGTCATTTATCTAGCTGATTAGTTAAAAGTACTCGAACATTTATCTAGCTGATTATTTAAAAGTACTCGAACATTTATCTAGCTGATTAGTTAAAAGTACTCGAACATTAATCTAGCTGATTAGTTAAAAGTACTCGAACATTTATCTAGCTGATTATTTAAAAGTACTCGAACACTTATCTAGCTGATTAGTTAAAAGTACTCGAACATTTATCTAGCTGATTAGTTAAAAGTACTCGAACATTTATCCAGCTGATTAGTTAAAACTACTCGAATACTTTTTTTCATGTCACGAAATATATATATATATATATATATATATATATATATATATATATATATATATATATATATATATATATATATATATATATATATATATATATATATATATATATATATATATATATATATATATATATATATATATACATATATATATATATATATATATATATATATATATATATATATATATATATATATATATATATATATATATATATATATATATATATATATATATATATATATATATATATATATAGACGACATATATATGTTATGTAAAAAGGAACCACCCAATTAAATATAATACTTTTTTTTGGTTTATTTAAAATATCAAATGAACGTTTCTCAATAATATAACAATAATAAATGGTGTATAATTATAAATAAATGTTGTACAATAGAAATGCATGCACTGAAAGTACTTGATTTGATAATGTACGAGTATCTTGTGCCTTGTGACAGAGATACTGCAACTTGCGAACTTTTATAGTTATAAGCAAAGAAGTTCTTATTCATTCTCGTCCAGGGAATATTGAGGATACATCTGTGAATCTATAACTCAAAAGCCTCGATCCTCCGTGATGTTTCTTGGTTCAGTGTACACGCACCTCTATTCCACTGAAGAAAGTTGCAAAGATGATTAACCTAAGTAATAAATATAAAATCTACAATTTAAATTAAATATTAAACAAACCCCTTTCTGCAATGGCTTCAAGAATCAGGTCGAGTTCTTCTGTGTGTGAAAGGATATGATGTTTTTGTGGTACCATGTAGGTACTCGGCCATTTCTTTTGAAAAAAAAAATGCATAATTATTTTGGAAACATTACATTATACGCCGATAATAAATAAATTAGTAACAAAATAACACATTATTAATCTTAAGTTACTTATCTTCTTCTTATTTTAGGCCTGTTGGCCTGTTATGGTCCTGCATCATTGTTTCCCTCTTGTGACGTCGACTACCAGCTGTTTTTCCATCTTTTGGGAGGTCGTCCTGGAGGTCTGCTTGCTTGGGGGATACTGTCCCTGGCCATTCTTACGGCTCTTGGTTCCGCCATTCTGGATACGTGTTCGTTCCAGAACCTTCTTCTCTGTCGTCCCCATCTGACAATATCTTCAACTTCGCACGTCCTTCGGATTTCTGTGTTTCGTACTCTATCGCGAAGGGTTTTGCCAGTGATACGCCTGAGTACCTTCATTTCGCTGGTTCGAAGGAGATTTTTGGTTCTGACAGTGTCAAGTTACTTATAAATAGATATAATAATAATAGCAATAAGAATTAACTACAATATATCCAAATATTAAGAAGCCCTTTATACTTATTGTCTGCCTTGAAACAGGTATATACAAGTATAGAAATCAAAAACTTGATATCATCCATATCGCCTCATTATATACATAAATGTTAATATATCGAATAACTTTGAAATATACGAGTATATAAGTATAAAGAATGTTAAAAATTTCCTTAGTTGACAAAGTGCACAACGAAAAGGTCCTCAAATGCATAACAATGGCAAAGAAGTACTAACTTCCATTAAAATGAGAAAATTGGAATACTTTGGGCATTTCATGAGAGGAAAAAAAATTAACTATCCAAATCATATTGCAGGGGAAGATAGAAGGAAAACTAAGTGTAGGAAGAAGAAGAAACTCGTGGCTGAATAACCTAAGAGAGTGGTTCCACTGTAATATGGAGACATTGTTCAGAACAGCTGCAGACCAAATTAGAAAAGCCTTGATGATTGCCAACCACCAACGTGGAAAACCTTGATGATTGCCAACCACCAACGTGAAAAGCCTTGATGATTACCAACCACCAACGTGGACAGGTTCGTTGAAAAAAAAATACTGGAATTATATTTTTTCTTTTTTCTCTAGGATCAATTTTAGCAGAGTTAAATGATCATTTATTTTTGAACAACTGCCATTTTGACACAAGGTGGTGGATCAGGCTTGATAACGAACTTTTAAAAGAGCTATTTAAAAGGTCTATTTTTCAGGCTATATTCTTTCCATTTACATTTGTATCACTGATCTACACAGAAATATCTTTGTGGTAATGCTCCCCGTCTTAGTCACTCAGGATACCACAATTTTCAGAAATAAAATGGATTTGTGAGTACAAAAAGGCGAAAACGTTAAACTGCTTCGATATATTTGAAGTTACGTATACGTTATACTCATTTAGTCGTTTGAACAACATCTTCAAAGCTAATCTCCCAATATATTTGAAGCGAAAGATATACAACCAGTGCATTGTCACAGTACTTACGTATGGCTGTGAGACATGGACGCTCACAGCAAAGAACACATAAAAGCACCAGACCGCACAAAGGAGCATGGAGAGATGTATGTTGGGATATACTAAAAGAAACCGTAAACGAAACACCTGGATTCAAAACCAAATAAACATTTGCTGAAGATTTCAATTATTTATTTTTGTATAACATGAAAACGAGAACAAAAGTTAATGTATAATATTTTTCGAATTCAGCATAGTTAACCAGTGTAATTAAATTAAAGCGGAATCATAATATAATGGCATACTTTTTACCTATTTATGCAACTCGATTGCATTATGATTCAACATGTGCATCCTGGTGCATTAATATGGCGCAAGTGTTCTACGCAATTAATTATATAAAAAAATGCAAGTTCCTTACATGCATCCGAACACATAAATCACTCAGCTATCCAGACAGGCCAACTAGACTTCCTCGATAGTGAATGTTCATGCATTTCCTATGTATGCAAATTCTCTGTAAAAACAGACATCCATATCTATTACATATACCTCACACTTACTCCAAGATATTGGTTTGCCTATACCAAACTAAACTGCATAAAGACGTTTATAGTTTCAACCTGATTCTAATTTTAAATTATAATTATCTTTATGTATTATTTATTTAAATTACGACACAACAATGTATTTTACAAACAAATGCACATACGACAAGTTAATACATTTGTAGGGGTGCTTGGCCGCGCGGTAACGCACTGGTCTTCCATGTGGAAGTTTGCTGGTTCGAACCCTACGTTGTGCTACTCCCCTCGAATGAAACAGATATTTTTCCGCCTTTCCGTATGTACATTTATATTCTTTCAACAAAAAAAACATGCCGACGTGCTCCGATCGTCTCACTTCAGGTGTGCCATCGGATCCAGTACAGTGGTGTGGCCGGTGAGTATGCTGGTGTGCAACGGTTTATTCACTTAAAAAAAACAAACTCCACGACAAAACTTCGTTTTCCAACTGAATCGACTGAATTCCAAGTCATTGTTTAAAATTATTTAATGTAAATATACATATTTAAATTCAATGCATGTTTGTATAATACGAGTATATTACAAAATACTACCAAATTTAACAAGTATATTTACGTAATTGTGGAACATATATTTTATCATATGGTGGTAAAAAACTTAGATTTGTTATTAGTGGAACAACGCTTACATAGAACAAGAATAATTGAATTTGTCGAGACCTTTATGGGTACACTTTCAAATTGAACAAACGCATGAGCTCATTTGTAGTACGAGATGCGATCTTACACATATAGGCAAACGCATGGGCTCATTTGTAGTACGAGATGCGATCTTACACATATAGGCAAACGCATAGGTTTATTTGTAGTACGAGATGCGATCTTCCACATATAGGCAAACGCATGGGCTCATTTGTAGTACGAGATGCGATCTTACACATATAGGCAAACGCATGGACTCATTTGTAGTACGAGATGCGATCTTCCACATATAGGCAAACGCATGGGCTCATTTGTAGTACGAGATGCGATCTTCCACATATAGGCAAACGCATGGGCTCATTTGTAGTACGAGATGCGATCTTACACATATAGGCAAACGCATGGGCTCATTTGTAATACGAGATGCGATCTTACACATATAGGCAAACGCATGGGCTCATTTGTAATACGAGATGCGATCTTACACATATAGGCAAAGCCTTCTGGTTTAATTTTACGTTATTCGTGGAATGGGGACTGCCAGTTTTTCTACCATATTTTTGGGGTCTGCCAGGTGATCGACTTCCTATGAGGTAACCATGAGAAACTACACGGAGAACCTGGGTCTCATCCACGGTTTAAAAGTGATCCCGCCAATAGCGACTCTATATCACCTTTCCTTTCTTACGATGTCTTCAGTTTTACACATTCTTCTTATTATGTATGAGGTTTTAGCGATGTTAACTCATTTTAGCATAACGTCCATAGCCCGTGACGAGTATAATATAAGGCAAAATACAACGTGGGGGATTAGGGTACCTGATGTTGGGGCCACCGGAAGTGATTGTGTTAGCCAATTTGTGATTGGCATATCCTGCAAATAAAGCAAGGAACTTCAGTACCAGCTGCTTGTCTGCGTTTTCTTTCTCTATTGGATCCCTGATAACTTATAACAGTACAGTTCCACATCATTTGGCTTATCTGCTGTTGTTGGCTCCCAATTGTGCTAAGTATTAATATTGTTAACCATCTCATGAAGAACACCCTCTTATCTCTTGCGTTGAACACCATGCCTCCTTCTGTTCTCCGCTAGATCGCCAAATATGACATTTCTATGTATAAAATAAATATTAACTTGTTTATTTAACACTTTTATTGCAAATACAATCTGGCGGGCGTATTGCCAGGCGGCAATCTCTTCCAACCAACCAAACAAAAATAAAAAAAGCAAGTTACGTGGTCGCATAAATCATTCAAATGACTATCCATCCCCACGAAATCCATAAACACATACGTGAGAATATACCCACGAACCCCACAAAGACGGGCAATCACCCGAACATTATTTTTCAAATAAAGTGGGATATCATCAATCAAAAGGAAATGAGAGGATGGTGGAGAGGAAAGGAAAGGAAAAATCAGGAATGAAACACGTTATTTTACTGACAAGAAATTAAGAGATTTTTCAGTCGCTTCTTAAAGCATACCATCTCATATTGGTTTGTAACTGATTCCAGAGTCTCACTGCATGGATAGTAAAGGACGACGTGTAAAAAGAGGAGCGGTGAACTGGAAAGGCCAATAGACAATCTCTGTTTGAGCGTAGCGCTAATCCATGATTGGAAAGACGCTGAAAATTTTCGGCGAAGTAAGAGAGGGTGGCGGGACAGTTAAGGATTTTACACAATATAGGCATTATGTAAATTTGACGTCTATTTCTAACATTCAACCAGTTCAATGCCTTCTGGTATAAAGTTATATGATCGTACTTTCGTAGGTTGCTAATAAATCTTAGAGACACATAAAAAAATATTCATATAAAAGATAAAAGAAATACAAAATAAAACAAGCTTGCTATGAAACCTTTTACGAATTTTTTTAAAAATCTCATTGTCAGATGTCCCATTTAAAAAGGACAACCCTCGAAACGCAACTTTAGAAGTACTCAACATGTTTTTTTCTATTATACTTATCGCCAATCTCTTATTTAATTTTTACTTTTCTTTCTAGTGCTGCTTTGTTGAAATTCCCACTACTGAGATAAAGTCGAAGAAATAATTAAAGGACACCGTTATACTCTGTCAAAGTGAGAATAGGTGAGAAGTGTTGAAAGAAAAGAAAAATGTTGAATGTATATATGGACTCTTATCGTCCACGACTCGACTCCATAGAGGAACATCGAGAATACTAAAGATTGTACTAGGCGAACTTTAGTTGATGTAGTGATTATCCTCATCCTAAAGGTACAGTCACCACTTCCACACATCAAAGTAGACACTAACGTACCATTGGGTATTCTATGTACGTGTATGTATCTAAAATTCAAATAAATCAGAATATTAAATAATCAATTACTTTGTTATGTTACTAACTACACATATACCTACCATCACACTATTTCCATGTCGAGGTAGGCAGATATGAGAGAGCGCCAAATTTTCCTATTTCGACATACATCCAACGCTTCTTGTACCTCCATATACGAGTATATACATCTCGTACAAATTCTTCGATTTCTCTGACTGTTTTATATTTCTTTCTTTTAAAATATCATTGACTTCGTCAAATATACTTATTCGGTCTTCCTCTACCACGCCTTCTACTCATATTTGCACTATATATTTATATTGTTAGTCTTTCTTCATTCATTAGTTTTATATGACCAAACCATCTCAGAGTGTTCTTCTTCATCTTACTCAACACATCATCAGCATTAAGTTCACATTCATACCTGATCACTCCATCCCGTATTCTGCCAAAAATTGCCACCTCATGTGTTCTCAGTTCACGTATTTCTACAGCATTTATTAGACCACTTTCAGTATTTTTCCACGTCCACGTTTCACTCTATACTAAAATAGTGTCGTGGAATATCATCTCAGCATGTTGTGATAGTGCCTGGATCTAGTGTATATATCAAAATGTGTGTCTAAGATTTATTTTCAAACCACGAAAGTACGATTATATAACTTCATACCAGAAGGCATTGAACTGGTTGAATGTTAGAAATAGACGCCAAATTCACATACTGTCTCTATTGTATAATATCCTTAACTGTCCCACCACCCCCTCTTATCTCGTCGAAAATTTTCAGCGTCATTCCAATCATGGATTAGTACTACGCTCAAACAGAGATTGTTTATTGGCCTTTCCAGTTCACCGCTCCTCTTTTTTTTACGTCGTCCTTTACTGTCCATGCAGTGAGACTCTGGAATCAGTTACAAACCATTATAAGACTCGCTCCGTCCTTGGCATGGTTTAAGAAGCGACTGAAAAAATTCTTAATTTCTAGTCAGTAAAATAACGTGTTTCATTCCTGATTTTTCTTTTCCTTTCCTCTCCACCATCCCTTCCTTTCCTTTTGATTGATGATATCTCACTTCATATGAAAAATAATGTTCGGGTGATTGTCCGTCTTTGTGGGGTTCGTGGGTATGCTCACGTATGTGTTTATGGATTTCGTGGGGATGGATAGTCATCTGAACAATTTATGCGACCACGTAACTTGCTTCATTTACTTCGATCTGGTTGGTGGGAAGAGATTGCCGCCTGGCAATAAGCCCACCAGATGGTATTTGGAATAAAAGTGTTAAATAAATGTATTTTAATGCCACATTGATTCTTCTAATGGCATTAATTTCAGTCGAAATTTTATAAGTTCATACAAATCGTTTGAATTGGATCCACCTTTGTTTACCAATAAACCTCTACATGCAATAAACTTTGGATTCGCGAAACAAAGGAAATAAAGCTATAGAAATTAATCGTGATATCCTGCACACATCGCGAGATGCTCATCAGTATGCCAGGGACTGATAAAACTATATGCGATTCCCGTGTATGGCAGTGATACATGGAGCTTGTCACGCACTGCACCACCACGAATTATTGCAGTGCATTCCCTCATTTATTTATTTATCCAAGCTCTGCTGTGCCCAAATAAATCAAAGTGTTCAATTCATAAATTCACACTCTTGTTCGCAATACCACTCTTGTTTTATTTCATTGTTTAAGAAAGGTTTTTGAGAAATGTCTCTCATTTTTTTATTTTAAAATTCAAATTAAGATACAGACAGTAAGATAGATACAGGCAGAAGAATTCTTGTTTTTTGGGACAAAAATAGAATACATGACAGGTAGCTAACCCAGATCCACACAATTTAATTTATTTACTTTCAAAATAATTATTGTTTGTCTATGATATTGTTATTCTTACATACATACATACCATCACGCCATTTCCTGTCGGAGTAGGTATAAAGAACAGCTCGCCAGACGTTCCTATCTCAACATACATCTATGCACCTACACATACATCGTATGCGTCACAGAAATTAGAAAATTTATTATGTAAAATTGTTTGCGAAATTATTATTGTGTATTGTAATTTATCATCTGTATTTTACTATTTTTTACAACTATATACCTGCACATATTGTAATAAAATGTTCCTTATGCATGGCCTTTGCAAATAATCACTATAGATGATCGGACACCCCCTACGCGCGGAAAGCGCGTGGTATGCGTGGTGCTTGCTAACCGTAATGGCACACACGGTCGAATCAAAAGACTTACGATAAGCGATGGGTTGAATACAAGGAACTTAGGAATAAATATATTCTGATTTCCTGAAACGTCTACCGTGTTTTTATTTTCACAAACTTCTACCTGCCAAAGAGGAATCTCTTCAGTCTGCTCTTCACTGTAAACGCAAGAAGCAAACCGGAATCTCCTAGGATGAAGCGGCAGCCATCCACCTTTATTACAGTCTTTGTATTTATGTTGTACAACTCCTACGGTTTTTCTTACTTACTATGTTTCCTTCTTTCAAAATATCAATCACTTGACCTAACCACACATTCTTTGGTCTTCCTGTTCCTGCCTTCCACTCGTATTTGCAATAAATATTTGTATTGTTAATCTTTATTCATTCGTTCTAAATGCCCTAACCATTTTAGATTATTCTTCATCTTATTCAATATGTTTATCCGTAACCACTTCATTCCGTTTGTGTCATACATTGTCACACCATATAGTCATCTTAGTGCCCGTATTTCTAAAGCATTTATTCGACTTCTTTCCAGTCTTTTCCACGTTCATATTTGTTTTAATCGAATCCGAAACTCCTTGGTGAAAGATATCTTACCAATTAGGCCACGGAGGTCATCACTTTAAATTATTATCTTTCTTATTTCTTATAAAATACATAATAAATAAATATGTTGTCAATATAAGGATATATTTAATGACATATTAAATTATTTATATCATAAACAAAAAGGCAATAAAATTATTTTCGAAATTTTATTTTATAATTTAAAATTAAAACGGAAGGCAAACATTTTAGACATCTTAGTAAATTATTAAAGAAAACACGGAGGGTAATATGTCATTTAATTATTGGAATAATTCGCATCATTTGATATCGCCACCAAATTTAATGCCGCAAGTCATGACACCCATAAAACAAACAAAATTATTACTTTTCGCAATAACCATTTCAATTTACCGATGGCTCTCAACCTTTTGTGTATCAATGTTAATAAAAATTGTTTATAAATTTTGGTAGTTTGAGTTTTTAAATTTTTTTTTAATTTACTTTTCGTATTTATAAATTGTTTTAAAAAACTTTATCTCTTTGAAGCCTGGGCATTTAAAGGAACAGACAAAAATACATCAGAAATGCGTGCCTTACGTACAATATATGGTATTATAATGTTTATATAGAGAAAGGAATTATCGGATAAAAGATAATAATTTATACCGAATCGGAAAAGATAATTTGAGAATAAAAACATAAGAAAAGTGAAAAAGAAAAGTAAGATGGGGAAAAAAAATCCCAGAGCAGTGAAACGAAACATAGTTTCATCTTATGAACGAAGTTGTCTGGCTAACATTACATATCGATTTGTACCTAAGATTATAACCCGTCAATCTATATCTAAGGAGTTACAATCTGTTCCTTGGGTTGTAACCTGTCAAACTGTATCTCAGGTTGTAACCGTTCAATCTGTACTTTATGCTGTCAGTATGTGTCTTATGTAATAATAATAACCTGTATCTTAGGTAATAATAATGTAACCTGCTAATCCGTACCTAAGATTATAACCAGTCAATCTGTTCCTTGGGATGTAACTTCCCAATCTTTACCTATGATTACAATCTGTCAATCTGTACCTATTAATTTTATTTATTTATTTAACACTTTTATTGCAAATACAATCTGGCGGGCTTATTGCCAAGATTGTATTGGCAATAAAAGTTAAAGTAAGTTATGTGATCGCATAAATCATTCGAATGACTATCCATCCCCACGAAATCCATAAACACATACGTGAGCATATACCCACGAACCCCACAAAGACGGACAATCACCCGAAAATTCTTTTTCATATAAAGTGAGATATCATCAATCAACAGGAAGAAATTGTGGAGAGGAAAGGAAAAGAAAAATCAGGAATGAAACGCGTTATTTTACTGACTAGAAATTAAGAGTTTTTCAGTCGCTTCTTAAAGCATGCCATCTTATATTGGTTTGTAACTGATTCCAGAGTCTCACTGCATGGACAGTAAAGGACGACGTAAAAAAAGAGGAGCGGTGAACTGGAAAGGCCAATGGACAATCTTTGTTTGAGCGTAGCGCTAATCCATAATTGGGAAGACGTTGAAAATTTTCGGCGAGGTAAGATGGGGCGGCGGGACAGTTAAGGATATTATGCAATAAAGACAATATGTGAATTTGGCGTCTATTTCTAACATTCAACCACTTGAATGCCTTCTGGTATGAAGTTATTTGATCGTAAATAAATATTAGACAAACATTTTAAAGACGCTGTAATTTGTCCAGCTGTTATCTATAGATAAGGTTAATAACCTGCCTATCTCTACCTTATATTAGCCCACATATGTGTATACTCTATTGCTCTAGTCAAGTTGAGAAGCAATTATTATATTTATCCATAAATTTGCTTGATCAATAAAAATACGAGTACATCTCCTTATTATGTTAGAAATAAAAACATATTTATTTAAACGAATACAGTTTTGTTGGCTCATATTTTGAAAGTCAATACTCAATAAATATAATATTGTATAATACGTGGATGGAGCCAGCTATGACCCATTACAGGAGATCAGTTATCTCGCGGCAGTTTTGCGTACATAAACTTAACGGCCGCGGTAAATTATTAAAGCTATTACCACTTCAATATTGAATATCAAATGTATAATGTATGTATGATATGCATAAACTGGAATATAAAATAAATAGTAAAGTAAGAATTTGCGACAGCAAAAAAAAAACAAAATAAGATTTTCCATGTCATATTGTAACGAAGTTTCGGTAAATTTTACAAGAGTGCAATATACTTATTTCACTAAATACACTTAACAAAAGTTAAATTTACTTTTTCACTGAATACAGTTAACATTAACATCCTGTTGTGTAGCTCATCACTGAGCATAGTGACTCGCATGATAGACACTGACGACTGCTCTCCATCCATCTCTGCATTCTGCGGCTCGAAGGGTAGTTGTTGAAGATAGTCCAGTAGCGTCTCTCACTTGGTCAGTCCAACGCATTGGGAGTCTTCCTCTTGTGCGTCGTCGTTCCACATCTTCAGTAACCACAAACCTTTCCAAACTGTCTCATTGGTCCCCAAATAATCGGCATTGGTATTTAAGAGCATTTCCGTCATATAATTTGCGTGTACAATGGGGGGGGGGGGGGGATGAAAAACATATGATGTCCTCACGGCCGAGCTCGTTCTCTATTGGTAGGTGTTCATCTCGATTGGGAGGATGTTAAGAGATGAGCCAAGACATTTTGATAGCTGCCCTCTAAAATTCATTTTATTTTCCATTATCTTAAAATATGTGAAATTTCAAGACATATACTATTTTGCTATATTTAGTTATTTTAATATTATTTACTTGGGAGTATCAAAGGTATTTCCAGTTCCTCTCACCTGATGCAGCGGACCGTGTCTTCCGCGGTGTTTATTGCAGGCGGATCTGCCCAATAGTCTGTGAACGGCGCCAGGGCTTCAGAAGACGCCAGACAGTGGTGGATCAAAACACATTTAAGAGGCAATAGCAATAATTATTAAATGACAATTTATATAGCGCCGTTACCAGAGAGCAGACTCTTCTCAAAGGCGCTCCGACACGGGTTTCGAACTCACCACGATTGAAAAATTTAAAATATTACAAAATAAATAGTGCTGCACTCGGTTATTACAAGTACGGATATAAAAAGATCACTGTTATACGGAACAAATTTTGAAAAATATGCAAGTATTTATAATTTTTTAAGTTACTGAAAACTCATTTTACAAGTGGCTGAAAACCCCGTTTTTAGAATAGACAACAATGAAAGTTGTCACTTTCAATGAAAGTGTTACCTCTTCTGACGACCCGCTTCGAATAACGGGTCGTTGTACGACAAAAACTTGTCCTTTCGCAGATATGACGCTCTTTAGTAAGAATGCATTAGTATTCCTGTTGTAATTTCAATTAAAATTTCTTAATAAAAGTGACAAGTTTTACTATAGGGTGGCCACGTAAAGACTGAAGGGTTTGAAAAAGTCATAACTTGTTAATTTTTTTACAGGTTATAAAGTTTTACTATCCCAAGATACTCAGCAGCGCCTGCATTACGCCATTTGATTTCAACACTTAGCCAGAGATAACAACAACTTGATAATGAGTAACGAGCCCCATTTTCATTTAAACGGGTACATCAACAAAAAAAACTGCAGATTTTGAGGTACTGAGAATCCCAGGGAATTACATCAGCATCAATTGCATCCCCAAAAATGCACTGTTTGGTGCGGTGTTATGACTGAAAGAGTTATTGGACCCTATTTCTTTGAAAATGAGGAAGGCCAACCAGAAAGAATCAACGAGGTCCTGTATAGGACAATGCTTGAAAAATGTTTACGCCCAGCGGTCGAAGATAATCAGGAAATATGGTTCCAACAGGATGGAGCGGCTGCGCACACCGACGATGGTAGTGTGCGCAGTACAGCGATGTACATTCAGCATTTCACGGGCCACCCTTTGTAAAATGTGTTTTTAATTTATTGTTATAATTCTTAGTATTTGAGGTGCATGGTAACGCGGTCAAGCACCAGACTTCCACGTAGAATGTCGTCGTTTCAAACCCCGTGCTGGGTTACTTCCGTCGAATGACACATGTATATTTTCCTCCTAGTATTTGGAGGTATAAGGAGAGATATTCGGGGGTATGTAGGTATCCACCTATGATTTCGGTTATATCTATTCTTTCAAAAAGAGATAGAAAAAACATACCGATGTGCTCCGATCGCCTCACTTTGGTTTACCATCGGATCTAGTGCAGCGGTGTAACCGGTGAGTTTACTGGTGCGCCACAGATATTAAAAAAAGATACTTAAAAAAAGGAAACAAAAAATCGACAGTACAGCTTTGCATTATAACTGAGTTGTCGTTGGAATGACGAGGAGATCCTCGGCTACGTAGCCCAGCGACAACGATGATTATTTTTAACCACTGAGTTGTGTCATCTTTGTCCACCCCTCTTAGAGACATGGCGTGAAGGTATGCACTTATTTATTTTTTGTTTATAGTTTAATGAATAGATTTTGTATAATATCATTGTGTATGGGATAAGTAATCATAAATGTTAAAATGTTCTTGGTGTGTCCAGATATAAAATTTACAATATAATATTGTAAATTTTAGAATATAATATTATAAATTTTATATCTGGTGATTATTACATAAATAGATACCTTTTTACAATATAACATACTTAACTCTGACATAATGAGTAATGGATATAACGAGGAAATTTAGTCGGTCCCCTCGTTCTCGTTATAACCAAGTTCAACTATATTTATAATTTGAGTGTAATGATAGGAAGGTGATGGCTGCGGTCATTAGATTAAATACTTCCCCACATTTGCTTATCTTTAGAATAACATAGTTAGTAAGAAAACTAAGGGAAAACGAACTACAAAGAAACCTTTGTAGGTCTTCAGATATGTGATAGTAATATGTTTGGATTTAGGTGAAGTGTTGTGTATACAACAAACAGTTATTGCGTGCATGATATGTGTTTCAAATATTTAAAATGGTTCATAATGCGGTCTAGAAACGCGTGAAGCTCTGATCTCTCTGTCTACCCCAAAAGGGGCATGGCCTTTTGATGTGTGTGTATGTATGTATTTGCATTCAGGATAAATATTTTTAAATGCATAACAAATGTGTCTTGTTTAATTAACACATGTGATCTTGTTTCGAATATCTGACCGATTATTTTTTTAGAATATTTTTTACCATACAAATCATTTTTAACTTTGTATAAAATCAAAAATATTGATCGATCGGAGCATACCGGCATTTTGTCTCATCTTTGAAAGAATATATATGACCGAAGTCATAGGTATCCTTATAAACCCGAATACTAATCTGAAAAAATGGCTGTCATTCGAGGGGAGAGTAGTACAGTGTGTTGCCTCGCAGCCATGCCCGTCAATAATAATAATATTTTTCCCACGTTAATGACACCACTGCTAAATGATAACTTTAAGCTACATATTTATCAATGTCAAACCGAAGAACCGTGTCTGCATTCCACATTCCACCACATCGGAGACTGGTGGCCGATTTGCTGATCTCTGAGCAGTACTCGCACTCCACACGGACCTGGCCACGGCACGGCACGGCGTGTGAAAGTGTGCCGGAAACTTCCGTTATAATCCACACGACCAACTGGCCGTGTCCAAACTCTCAGTAATGAGGATTCACGGTCTGACGTGGAATGAGGCACCGACACTTCGAAACACCTGCACAAATCCATTCTTTACGTCAAGATTTGTTATAATCAGAAATAAATTTGGCAATGAAAATGATAATATTTTTCAATAATTATAATAAAAAATGATGTAGTGTGACAATGTATGACAAAATATGAAATGAATTGATTATAGTTCGGAAATTCTAGACAGACAAATTCTAGAGTCCTGTGACGGCTCACAAATTTGCCCCAATATAACCTTGTAACGATGTTCAGTAATTTTAATTATTTTATCAACTTTAATATAAGCCTCAATTCAATAAATAGCAAGTTATTTAGGTAAATACATTACATAAGGTTGTATCGGGGCAAATTTGTGAGCTGTCACAGGACTCATCCTAGAATTTCTGAACTATAGGAACGAATGTGAAAGGTTTATTTATTGGGTGAAATGAAGATCACTCTGAAATGGTTTGGGTTCCTGGAACAAATGATTGATAGAAGTCTGATGTGTTAGTAAGATGAAGAAGAGGACTCTTACATTCTTTGGGCATGTGGAACGAATGAATGAAGAAAGGCTAACAAAACAAGTGTATAGTGCAAATGTGAGGAATGCATGATAGAAAAATACCAAGCAAAGTATTTTTATATTAAATTTATAATATTATGAAAGAAGGAAACACAGAAAGTTTGTTAAATCATAGTTGTTTGAGAAGTGTGGATGTGGAAGACGCGACGGATATGTGTCGAGTTAGGAAAGTCTGGCGCTCTGTGCTCTCTGGTCACCTCGACAGGAAAATGGCATGACGGTTTGTTTGTATGTATATTAATAAGGCTTGGCTGGCTAAGCATTGTGACTTAACTAGCTAACATGCATATGAAGCGACACCACAGTTAGCAGTTCCACCAAGTACTGGAGGATTCTGTCCATATTTGCAGCGGATTGAAATGAGATGCATGTGTAGGATGGGACTCCTCTGGGTGTCCACTAAGAAGTAGACTAGAGGTTGATGCCGTCTAGAGTTATGACCACTAATGCAGTGGAGCAGTTAACGAATATAGTCTCGACTTCAGTAAGGATACCTGTGACTTCGAGCATATCTATTATTTAAAAAAAAAATACTGGTGTGCTCCGAGCGGTGTGTCCAGTAAATTTGGTGGTGTGCAACAGCTCACAAACTCCATGCACTGCTTCGCTTTCTTACTAAGTTTAATTTCTTACAACATAAGAATGGCGAGGGGATTCTCGACTACGAGGCCCAGCAACGACGATGCCGTCTTCAATAATGTGGTGCTCTGGATAACTTAAAGTTTAGGCCGGCTCCATTCCCAGTTGCTGGCTTCTATTATTCTTGGCCTCGCGACGATGAGCTCCATGGTGGTGACGCTGACCATCCAGCATGCCGAACTAGGATGCCCACATCTCTTTTAACTCCAGCTGGCAAGTTTTTTCAAGTTATATCCTTTCAGTTTTTCTTGATCCTCTGATCCCCCAATCTCATTTTATTTTCAACATACATATTTGTTTATGTAAGTTTCTCAACGCATTCGATTCCAAAAAACCTTATTTTTCCTTTGTTTAATCTATTTATAACACCCGTTTCAAAGATGCAGTCTTTTTTTCATTTGTATGGTACCCTCCAACATATAACCGATGATTCTGACATATTGAAGAGCGACGCTAAGAAGCGAAATTGCCTTCGGTGCTATTGATCGAGCCTTCAGTTTTAAAACCACCGTAGTAGGCAAATAACTCGTCATGTTAGCAATATTATGTCAATTAAATGACAACAACACTCGCACACATCTTGGGCATTAGCGTTAAGACGATTTTGTTACCTGAGTGGGGCCCATTTGTATTTTTATCAGAATACCACCGGGAATCAAACCCAAAACGTCCAGGAGGAAGTCAAGTGTCTTAAAAAAAAACCGGTCGAAGTCGTTCGAACAATATCAGAAATAGTTATTCAATATATACAACTGACTCTCGATTATCCGGGATCACATAAACTAGTTAGCGGATTAACCGTGACAGTAAAAAAATCCAGCCGATTGCCATTGAATTAATGCAGTTGATAATTTTCCTGAATATGAAATTTTAAATGAAGAAGAGATTATGCAACGTGTTACTACTAATGATCCTGAAGCGACTGATGACACAGATCAGGAAAAAGTAACCCTCAGACAAGAAAAATGTATGCTGTAAAGTGCTGCTTTAACTAATGTTGAAAGCCTTTTCCTTTATTTGGAGCATATTTCGAAAGAAATGTTACGAAATCTGTGTAGCACCCTTTGTCAAAAAGTAAACAGAGATTAAATTAAAATAAAACAATTAGTTTGTTAGATATTTTTAGTTTTTATTTTATTTTTTCCTCTCTTTTTTTGGGAAGATTATCTAGTGTTTTTTTTATACGGGTATTTCCCCCCCCCCACCCCCCCGGATAATCGAGTATCTACTGAGTTTGCGTTTGTCATTATTCATACATTGTAATAAATATTTTTCGTAATGAACGTATCTCCACCTTGTTTTATCATCACTTCTTACTCGTAATGAACGTATCACCACCGTGTTTTATAGTCACTTCTTACTCGTAATGAAGTTATCACCACGTTGTTTAATAGTCACTTCTTACTCGTAATGAAGTTATCTCCACCGTGCTTAATAGTCACTTCTTACTCGTAATGAACGTATCTCCACCGTGTTTTATCATCACTTCTTACTCGTAATGAACGTATCACCACCGTGTTTTATAGTCACTTCTTACTCGTAATGAAGTTATCTCCACCGTGTTTAATAGTCACTTCTTACTCGTAATGAACGCATTTCCACCATGTTTAATAGTCACTTCTTACTCGTAATTAACGTATCTCCGCCGTGTTTAATAGTCACTTCTTACTCGTAATGAACGTATCTCCACCGTGTTTTATAGTCCCTTCTTACTCGTAATGAACGTATCTCCACCGTGTTTATTAGTCACTTCTTACTCGTAATGAACGTATCTCCACCGTGTTTTATAGTCACTTCTTACTCGTAATGAACGTATCTCCACCGTGTTTTATAGTCCCTTCTTACTCGTAATGAACGTATCTCCACCGTGTATAATAGTCACTTCTTACTCGTAATGAACGTATCTCCACCGTGTTTTATAGTCACTTCTTACTCGTAATGAAGTTATCTCCACCGTGTTTTATAGTCACTTCTTACTCGTAATGAAGTTATCTCCACCGTGTTTATTAGTCACTTCTTACTCGTAATGAACGCATTTCCACCGTGTTTAATAATCACTTCTTACTCGTAATGAAGTTATCTCCACCGTGTTTAATAGTCACTTCTTACTCGTAATGAACGCATTTCCACCGTGTTTAATAGTCACTTCTTACTCGTAATGAAGTTATCTCCACCGTGTTTATTAGTCACTTCTTACTCGTAATGAACGTATCTCCACCGTGTTTAATAGTCACTTCTTACTCGTAATGAACGTATCTCCACCGTGTTTTATAGTCACTTCTTACTCGTAATGAACGTATCTCCACCGTGTTTTATAGTCCCTTCTTACTCGTAATGAACGTATCTCCACCGTGTTTAATAGTCACTTCTTACTCGTAATGAACGTATCTCCACCGTGTTTTATAGTCACTTCTTACTCGTAATGAAGTTATCTCCACCGTGTTTTATAGTCACTTCTTACTCGTAATGAAGTTATCTCCACCGTGTTTATTAGTCACTTCTTACTCGTAATGAACGCATTTCCACCGTGTTTAATAGTCACTTCTTACTCGTAATGAAGTAATCTCCACCGTGTTTAATAGTCACTTCTTACTCGTAATGAACGCATTTCCACCGTGTTTAATAGTCACTTCTTACTCGTAATGAAGTTATCTCCACCGTGTTTATTAGTCACTTCTTACTCGTAATGAACGCATTTCCACCGTGTTTAATAGTCACTTCTTACTCGTAATGAAGTTATCTCCACCGTGTTTAATAGTCACTTCTTACTCGTAATGAACGCATTTCCACCGTGTTTAATAGTCACTTCTTACTCGTAATGAAGTTATCTCCACCGTGTTTAATAGTCACTTCTTACTCGTAATGAACGCATTTCCACCGTGTTTAATAGTCACATCTTACTCGTAATGAAGTTATCTCCACCGTGTTTCATAGTCACTTCTTACTCGTAATGAAGTTATCTCCACCGTGTTTAATAGTCACTTCTTACTCGTAATGAACGCATTTCCACCGTGTTTAATAGTCACTTCTTACTCGTAATGAAGTTATCTCCACCGTGTTTAATAGCCACTTCTTACTCGTAATGAACGCATTTCCACCGTGTTTAATAGTCACATCTTACTCGTAATGAAGTTATCTCCACCGTGTTTAATAGTCACTTCTTACTCGTAATGAACGCATTTCCACCGTGTTTAATAGTCACTTCTTACTCGTAATGAACGTATCTCCACCGTGTTTAATAGTCACTTCTTACTCGTAATGAACGCATTTCCACCGTGTTTAATAGTCACTTCTTACTCGTAATGAACGTATCTCCACCGTGTTTTATAGTCACTTCTTACTCGTAATGAACGTATCTCCACCGTGTTTTATAGTCACTTCTTACTCGTAATGAAGTTATCTCCACCTTGTTTAATAGTCACTTCTTACTCGTAATGAAGTTATCTCCACCGTGTTTAATAGTCACTTCTTACTCGAAATGAACGTATCTCCACCGTGTTTTATAGTTACTTCTTACTCGTAATGAACGTATCTCCACCGTATTTTATAGTCACTTCTTACTCATAATGAACGTATCTCCACCGTATTTTATAGTCACTTCTTACTCATAATGAACGTATCTCCACCGTATTTTATCGTCACTTCTTACTTGATTAAAATATTCAGTCTTTACTTTTTTATATCAGACAAGACCTCAATTATTCTTATAAAAACCTAATTTATCTTATGCGTTGTGTAATGATACATTATTCAACTTAAAGATAAGTTATTAAAATAAATTTAATCACTTTTCAATTTGTTCCCGTAATCTAATCACAATCAAACAGGCCATCAAATGGTTAGAACATTTTATAATACAAGGACTGTGCACTGTTGAAGGCATTCAAAAAGTGTTCAAAGGGTAGTGTGGGGTTCCTGTAAACAAACGGTATAAGGGTACTGTTTTATTAAATTTATCGTAATATTCATTTAATGCTTTCATGTAAATACATCTGACAGGTTTTTTGCTTCAAAGAAATGTCTTCTAACCAACCAGATTTTGTATCATAATAATTATAGGTATCTAGGACCTTGTCTTTAACATATATTTGAAACAAAAAAACGATATATAGGAAAATAGAAATTAGGATGAGAGTTGTATAGAAGTTCTTCTTCTTCTTCCCAGTGTCATGTCAGGTCCCCCCAACGTTGAATATCACCTGAGAGTAGACATATTTGTCCCCGGGAGCTCGAAAAAGATCTCCAACGCCCCTTATGCCAGTCCAATCACGTATATTGCGGAGCCAGGCTATTTGCCTCCTGCCAACACCTCTTCGGCCTTCTATTTTGCTTTGTATGATCAGGTGCAGTAATTTGTACTTTGCTCCTCTAAGTACATGACCCAAGTAGGACACCTTTCGAATTTTAATATTAGTCAGCAACTTTCTATCAGTTTTGGCTCCTTGAAGAACCCTTGTGTTGCTGACCATATCCGTCCAGAGTATCCGTAGCATTCTCCGGTGTATCCATTTGCATCCGGTGCATTTGTATAGGAGTTAAGGGGGAGAAATATTTTAAGATGAATATTTCTTCTTTCATTCTTAAATATCGATAAGAATGTTGCACATCTGATTAAGTGTCCCGTTAAAGATATGAAAGTTTGGCATTCGGTCATGACTATCTACTCTTACAAAGAAATAATTTGATGACATATAAGTACATATTTCATTGGAAAAATAAATAAGCCTTAACCTACCTTAGTTGCATTTAGCTTCATTTTTCTCTACTGTAGGTACTGAAACAACGTAAGATCTACGATCAGTTGAATAGAGTCCAAGAGGCATATTTACCGCTAACTGATGAAGCGAGCTGGATTGATTTAGTGCTGGGTAACTTGATCACTGATCACAGATCACAGCTTCGCTCTGGAATAGATTCTGAAAACAATGCCTTGAAAAGAGCCGCTTTTCAAGGCATTGTCTTTGTACCAAACTGTGTGGCATGAAAAAACTACCATATTTTTTATGTTATTCCCAGTAAAATAATATATACTCGTAGTATCAGAAAATAGAACAAAAATCAATGAGGCTCTAAAATATATACGCTCCAAACGGACAGTATTAAATCTAGTATTTTAATACAATTTTGGATATATGGAAATTGAAACATGACTGTGGGAAAAAAAACTGAAAAAACCGAAATCAATTATTTAGAAATACATACACTGAGCGGAATATAGTTATAGGGTGACATTGTGTGACATAATAAGAAATGAAGTGATAAAAGTGATAAGGAATGAATGTGAAATAAAGACTAATGTTTTGAGTACGATGAAAAAGAGCAAAGAGCGAAAAATGTGTCACGATACAAAAGTCTGGCGCTGTACCCTCTCTACCTACCCCGAAATGGAAACGGCGTGATGACGTATATAAAAGCGTGTGAAAAAGTAACTGATTATTTTAAGGCTCGAAATACCCCAGCAACGTCGTTTGTGGAATGAAAATCGAACTACACAGACTTGCAAACATACACTGGCGAATTGTTATTAAAGAATATTAAAAAAATATATAAAAAACCCCCGTTTACTGAACCAATATTAACTAATATTTTTTAGGCTGCACATATATCAATTTATTGGAATTCGAAGATTGTTATACTCTACTCATAAGTTAATGTCTTAAGCCTCTCATGATCAACTCCACTTCCACCTGTGCGAGGTGAGTCCTACATAGTCCTACCGTATCGAGACTAAGGTAACCAGTCCCTTTGGAGATGCGGTGCCATGAACTGGTGGGAGATCGGGGGGTTGAGAGAGCAGGCCGGACTTGTCCGTGCAGGTTCTTCTAATTTAAGTGCAGATCGGCAGCAGGGTATACACTCTAGAAAATAAGCAAACATGTTACTGCGGTATAGAAGTCCAGGGGAAACCACTGCACTATATTCCCAAGATAACTACCATGATAAAGCTATCATGGGAGTCACGATACTCAGTCATGAGCTATACGACAGGATCAATATTTATCAATATCAAAACAATGACCCGTGTCTGAATAAGGCTTTTTTTACATATTTTTGGTTGATTGGAAAAGATTGCCACTTGACAATAAACTCACCACGTTGTATTATATATTTTAAACAAATTTAGATTGCACCCAATTTAATGGCTGTATCCAACTTTCTTCTCATGTTTTTATATTTTTAATTCGTCAATAAGAGTACTGCCCTTAACTGTCCCGCCACCCTCTCTTATCTCGGTGCCTTTTTCAGCGTTCATTGATTTGCACTGCGCTCAGACAAATATTGTTTATTGGCCATAACAGTTCACCGCTCTTCTTTTTTTACGTCGTCCTTGACTGTCCATGCAGTAAGACTCTGGAACCAGTTACAAACCAGTGTTAGAATCTCTCCGTCCTTAGCATGCTTTAAGAAGCGACTGAAAAAAACTCAAAATGTCTAGTCAGTAATATAACGTGTTTCATTCCTGATTTTTCTTTCTTCTCCGCCATCCTTTCCTTTTCATTTGATTGATGGTATCTCACTTTTACTTAAATTTGTTTATATCCATACATTTTAAAAATATAACTAACCTTTTGAATTATTCTTGCGACCACGTAACTTGCTGTATTTACATTTGTCTAGTTGGTTAGAAGAGATTGCCGCCTGGCAATAAACCCGCGAGATTATATTTGCAATGAAGTGTCAAATAAATAAATAAGCAAGAGTGGGCTCGAATCCCCAGTAAGAGGGCCCTTGAGTAGTATCTCATAGCGAAACGGCGCTATTTAAATAATTATTTTCTTATTTATTATTCTTAGCAGCATTACTTTGGTCAGCCGGTATCCAGAAAATTGTTAAGCTATTTGCCCCAGGTTCTAAGATAACTCGAGATAAACCTAGCTTTCATAATAGCAATATTATTAAAGTCGTTACGAAGAGGAAGTGAAAAAACGCGACAAGTTAAAAAGGCACCCAGATACAGATGAAATATGGCGTTGCTCGGTTCACAGGATGTGGTGCCGGAGCGGAACGAATTACAAATCGTGAGTTTATATTATAAATCGTCACTAGCGGTACTCATTTAAACGAAAAATAATGACGACCTCCGTGGCTTTGTTGGTAAGACGTATAACTTCCACCCGGAGGTTTTAGGCTTGATTCCCGATAGTATTCAAAAACGGAGTTCCAGTCTAATGAAAAAGCTCGTCAGGCAACTACGAGTATACTCTCACATGCCGAGTATTATTGTTATTTCATGTGCGGTAGTGTTACTAATTCCTATTTCATGTCTTATAATCATATCAAGAATTGACGACAGTCAAATAAAATTTGAAAAATGTTCTAACTATGACATTTCATGTCTTATAATCATATCAAGAATTGACAACAGTCAAATAAAATTTGAAAAATGTTCTATGACATTTCATGTCTTATAATCATATCAAGAATTGACAACAGTCAAATTAAATTTGAAAAATGTTCTAACTATGACATTTCATGTCTTATAATCATATCAAGAATTGACGACAGTCAAATAAAATTTGAAAAATGTTCTAACTATGACATTTCATGTCTTATAATCATATCAAGAATTGACAACAGTCAAATAAAATTTTAAAAATGTTCTAACTATGACATTTCATGTCTTATAATCATATCAAGAATTGATAGCAGTCAAATAAAATTTGAAAAATGTTCTAACTGTGACATTTCATGTCCTATAATCATATCAAGAATTGACAACAGTCAAATAAAATTTGAAAAATGTTCTAACTATGACATTTCATGTTTTATAATCATATCAAGAATTGACAGCTGTCAAATAAAAAATTTCTAACTATGACATTTCATGTCTTATAATCATATCAAGAATTGACAGCTGTCAAATAAATTTTGAAAAATGTATTACATCAACTTTGAATATTTATTAAAATTAAATGTTACACACGGACACAAATACTATACGAGTACAATTGATTTTATTTGTTGACGATTTTTGTACGATAGAAATAAAATAAATAAAAAAATTGATTTTATATTTTACATAAATCGAATAATTCTTGAATTACTCTTATATTTGAATTTTATCATATTTCTCTTACTTCATAAAACACAACTCGATAATTTTACCCGTAGTTTCTCGATACGCCCCAGTAACAAACTGTGCCTATAGTTTGAGTACTAGATCAGTGTTCCCCAACCTTTTTAGACCTGTGGACCGGTAAAAAAAGGAAATTTTTTTCGCGGACCACTAATACTGAAATAAAAATGTTTTTTTTATTTAATATTTTTTTAATCTTATATTGTGACAGATGGATATACGAGTATGTAACTATAATTGACAAATATAATATAACAGTTAAACAATTTTAATTGTAACATTGTCTGATACAATTAAAATTGAACAAAAACCATGGGGTTTTTGCGACAAACTAATGCGAAACCTGCTGTTGATCTTTGCTAATATATTGAATATTCTTGGCTGCAGTGCTGTCTCTGACAAACGAAGTGCTGCATTCACGTCCAGTCTATTCCTTTGTTTCGATTTTATTGAGGACATGGATGAAAATCGTATATTTAATATTTTTGCATGGCAAATTTCTTGAAATTTGGCATACTGTTTGCGGCCCGGCGGAAACTCTCTGCGGCCCGGCACCGGGCCGCGGACCACCGGTTGGGGAACACTGTACTAGATCATTGGCACAAGCAATGGCGTCTCGGATGTTAAGGTAAATTATTACGATAACCAATAATGACGAATGATGAAAAATCCAATAACACTTCTTTTGAAAACCCCGACGCATTTTTTTATAGCCTCACTCATAAGATATGGCAGTCTACTTCCACTTGTTTTAATTGTCGTCAGATTATTGTCAGACTGGTAATTTAATTTATTGTATCGAGGAAGTTGTGAACATTTTTCTAAACATTGAAACTAAAACGGATGCCTACCAGGTCGCCAGACACTGATATTATTCGATCACATCCGGCCTTTGTGACGGAATAAAACAATTAGTAATTATAATAATAAACAACTCAATGTATCCAGAACGTTCTCCAGTTCATAAAAAATAACACGTAAAATCTAAAAACAGATTTCAGCAAATTAGTGTCAATTATAATTTAGACAGTTCTGATTTGTAATTACGGATGTCGCAGCATTTTCTATTTTGGAAATAAAATTATTTGCGTGCTGTTATAGTTTATTTCTTTGTATCTAAGACCTAGTATAATATTACTCGTACATAAATAACAGTCGAGATTTTAGATTTTAAAGATTTTAGAGTTTTGAAATTCAGCTGTTATTTGATGTGCCGGGGCAGTATCGCTGTGGTTAATGTGGTATTTTATTTATGAAATTGTTATGGAATATAGTTATAGAAGTATTAAATAGTTAACGATGTGTATCGAGATAGGAAAATCTGGCGATATATTTTCTCTGCCTACCCAAGCTGGGAAAAGGTGTCATGGTATGTGTGTATTAAAGTTTAACGAGACTATTAGTTTCGTTACGTCATTCCAAGAAACTGATATAATAGGATTTCAATTCGTTCCCAATGTACCAGGTCTGTAAATATGAAACCGGAATTTGCTCATAGATGGCTCTAGTTGTCAATGTAGTGACTGTCAAACCGCGTCATTGGCGCCTTTTTCTTGTGTTTACATTTGTCAAAGACTTTTAACTCACAACAAAACAAGTTTAATACAACTACATGTGTTTTCATAGCGTTGGACATGTCTGTTTTTGTGCCTGAAAACTGCGATTTGCGGACAGCATTAATTTTCTGTTACCATTTGAAGAAAACTGCTGCAGAATCGCATCGAATGCTTGTCGAAGCTTACGGTGAGCATGCTCTTGGTAAATCACAGTGTTATGTAAATGATAAACATAAGTAAGGGATGGGCAATTAAAAAGAATTATCATTGGATGGAGAAGAAATAAACTACATGAGTATTGGTGTCTGATAATTCCATCATGACCTGGTTTTGAAAACGGATTCCACCGCACACTCTGCAGAGTGCTCTGTCCGCCGTACAGCTTATGTTACTTTCCCATTCCTCCGTATTGTACTTGTGCTGGCCATTAAGTGTACAGTTAGTGAAGTGCTTGCGCATCTGATAGCAAGAGGAATGCGCTGCCACAGAGACGTCACAAAGTGGAGTGGACATAAGTACTACAATGTAGGGCGCTTAGATATAAGAGAGGCGTGTGCAGCTTTAGGAAACAATTGAAGATAACCCTTTTAGGGAGGTCTTATGAAAACTTATGATCACTGT
The DNA here is from genome assembly GCA_949825065.1 of Odontocerum albicorne. NCBI lineage: Eukaryota > Metazoa > Arthropoda > Insecta > Trichoptera > Odontoceridae > Odontocerum > Odontocerum albicorne. Next base: position 11,900,505 of record OX463847.1, on the reverse strand, counting down.
TAAAATCACAGACAATTTGGTTATGAAGTAAAAATTTTAAATCAATTTCGCTTTGATCGAAGAAATTTACTATCCGGAGTATTATTTATTTATTTATTTTATACATGACAAGAAATATACATAATTTGTGAAAAAATAACAGCTAATTTAATTTGGACACACGATTTTAATGAATCTGGGTTTGTTGCCTTTCATTTGTCGTGTCCCCAGTAAACTAGGCTTTTGCTTGTATCTCACTGAGGGCATATAGCATGGAAAAATAAATCGATACTTCTTTCCGATTTTGGATTAACCCCGTTGCACATTCTCATCAACCTGACAAACAGTGGCACTCAATTACATATGTAATTGAGTGTTACTGTTTGTCAGGTTGTCAGTGACGCTCAATTACATCACGCGAAATCAAACCTCTCACACTTCATCACTTCATATATGATAGGGTTTATGTCGTTGTTGGTTAAAGAACACTTAGAGGCAAAAAACCCCATGCTAAAGAGCGTGGGGTTGTTTGCCTCTAAGTGTAAGAGGTATGAATGGCGTATGCAGCTTTAGTAATAACATGAAAACAACCCTTTTTCGGAGGTTTTATCAAAATTTATTGTAATAAGAGTATTTGAACATTACACATACATATACAAAACACTACACCTAAAACTGAATGTGTTCATATTATATCGGAAGATAAACAAAAGCTTCTTTGAACAACAATTTGTCTTCCTTTGATAATTTTTCTTCGGTTTTTTTTTCAAAGTATATGCAGATGCGGAGAATTTCACTATCTAATAGCCGCAGCTACCACCTTTCTATCCATCTGTCTATAATATTGAGTTTGAATCACGAGTTATAGCACCATTACACACCACACGACCAGCAATAGTAAAAGCCCTGCCATAATAGCTCGCTCTATAAGACGTATTCGGTACAATTAATTTATAACATATCATCACGCTATATCCTTGTCAAGGTAGGCAGAGAGGATAGAGCCTCTTCTACATCCATACACGTTATCATACAACTTCTACGATTTATCTGACTTTCTTCTTTCAGAATATTATTCACTTGATTCAACCATACTTCCCTCGGTCTTCCTCTCACGTGCTTTTCACTCACATTTGCACTGTATATCTGTTTTGTTAGTATTTCTTGATTAATTCATTCACATGCCCAAACCAACTCAGCGTGCTCTTTTATAACTTAATATACCAGCCTTAAGTCCACGTTCATCCCTTATCACTTAATTCCGTTTTCTGTCATACATTATCACTTCTCAATGCATTCATTTCTACAGCAATTATTTGGCTCCCCTCAGTGTTTATACTGAACCCAAACCATAATCTAACACTATTCAAGGGATCCTTCTCATACTCAGCCAGCAAATGCTGGAATGAGTTGCCTCAGGCCTTGAAGAAGCGGGTGAATAGTTGTACCTTCAGATATGCTCTAAAGTGTTATATTCTGGGTGGTTTATGGGTTTCTTAGTGGTTAATAGGTCTCTTATTTGCTTTTTATTTTTCATTCTTATATTACTGCTTAACTATTTCAATGTATTGTGTCGTGGTTTTTTTTATGTGTGAACGGCATTTCCCATTTGTCATTTTACTTTCATAAAATTTGGACTCCTTTGAGGCTTTTCTTTTTTTCGTTCTTGCTGACAGTTAACCTGAGGTAGTATATGTGGATTTACTTTTTATTTTGTTTTCTGCCATACGTCTTTTTGTTTTTTAATCTAGATATGCGGGGGTGTGGGCTGGAAGCCCCCCAATGCCCTTGCGGTCGGGCTCGCCCTACATTGGTGGGGTGTATCTTGGCCGGGGGAATATTTGTGGGATGAGCCCGGACCTTTTAATGTCTTCTCTCTTGAATGTATTTTTTTTGTCATCTATTTATTTTTCTGTGATTTTTTCTCTTCTTATTCTACATGTTCAAGGGTGTGGGCTGAAAACATCTGGTGTCCCCGTGGCTAGGCTCACCCTATATTGGTTTGGTGTATCTTGGCCGGGGGGGTGTTATTAGATGAGCCCAGACCTTTTGATAGCTTCTGTTTTTTTAATGTATTCTCTTTTTAATGTGTTCTTGAAATATATCTTAATGTATTATGTACATACTATGTTGCTATCAATAAATCTGTATTTATTATTATTATTATCCACATTCACGTTTCGCTCCCATACACCAAAGTTGGCACCATTATAAATTATCATCTTAGCAGTGTTTCATACTGGCCGGTACTATGTAGCATATATGTTTTAAAGCAACACTTTATACTGCCCGGTACTATGCATGTTTTAAAGCACCACTTTATACTGCCCGGTACTATGTAGTATATATGTGTTAAAGCACCACTTTATACTGCCCGGTACTATGTAGTATATATGTTTTAAAGCACCTCTTTATACTGCCCGGTACTATGTAGTATATATGATTTAAAGCACCACTTTATACTCCCCGGCACTATGTAGTATATATGATTTAAAGCACCACTTTATACTCCCCGGCACTATGTAGTATATATGATTTAAAGCACCACTTTATACTGCCCGGTACTATGTAGTATATATGTTTTAAAGCACCACTTTATAAGAATAAGTTTATATTTGAAATTTTATATCCTCATCCCAGCACTGACTAAATGGACCAAGGCACGCGTGCACAGACACTGCCAATTATACAATCTGCCCAGCAGTGTGGCGGCAAACTAAAAGCAATACTCGACAGTGCAGCTCCAGGCAATTACTGCCGGCCTGGCATTGCCGGTCTGCTCGTGCTGCACTGGTATGAAGTTATAGAGATCAGCTCCTTTGTTGCACGGCATCCACTTCATGGGACACTGCCTTGCAAAATGCAGTTCACATTAGTTCAGCTGAAGTAACATGGACATCGAATAAAATAATTCTACAGTTCTCACACATGTTTTTTTTTCAACGGTAGAATACACCTTATAATTCTATTTAAAAAGTACAAGTTGTTAGTGTTTTATTAATTACGAATAAAAATAATTGCAATAAAACCAAATAAAAAGATACATAAGACAGCAAAAACAATTTAAATCACACGTAAATAAGCAATTACGAGTATATGAGTACAAGTCAGTCACAGTTGATTATACGATGTAGGACTGTCTCGAGACATGCCGTCCGCACCTCACCCCACCGAGCGTATGTCTTTTCATTTATTTACTATTTTTTTAACCCTTTAATGCAAAATAATCTGACGGGATTATTGCCAGCCAGCAATCTCTTCCAACCAACCAGACAAAAGTAAATAAAGCAAGTTACATAGTCGCAAAAAACATTCAAATGACTACCCACCCCCTCGAAATCCATGAACATGTACGTGAGCATACGCTCATAAACCCCACAAAGACGAACAATCACCCGAACATTCCTTTTCATATAAAGTGAGATATCATCAATCAAATTAAAAGGAAGGAATGGTGGAAAGATAAGAAAAATCAAGAATGAAACACGTTCAATTAATGTCTAGGAATTAAGAGTTTCTTCAGTCGCTTCTTAAAGCATGCCCAAAGACGGAAAGTGTCTTACATTGGTTTGTAACTGGTTCCAGAGTCTCACGTAAAGGATGACGTAAAAAAGGGAAAAGTGGGAATTGAGAAGGCCAATAAACAATTTTTGTTTGAGTGTAGCTTTTCGCGCATTCGTGCGGATAGAAAAGTAAAATACAAATGCAACATTATGAAGATTCTGCAACCAGACGTTTTTATAATTCAACAGATTGGTAAAATACGATATACCGGCCATCTCACATCAAAGATCCTTTATTGTGAACAATTTAGTGCATTTGTACTTGATGGTGGAAGAGCAATAAGCCCGTAAGATTCTACTGTATACAACGAAAGTGTAATACAATATAATACAATACAATAAAAAACACCCACACAGTACCATCAAGCCGTTTCCCCCATACAACTTATGGCACATTCATACTTCAATTATTTATACTTCTTACTTCAGATTGCCACATGGCAATAAACTCGCCAGGTTAAAAAAAATATTATTTCAAAATCTGATCCACTTGATCCAGCCACGTTTTCCTCCGCCTACCTCTTTCACGAATACTTATTTCGGTATTAATTATCTCCACAGGCTGAAGAGAGATATCGAACGTCTTAAAGCGATAGAAAAAAAAAACAATGAGGCACTTAAACATATGTACTCCAACCAGATAGTATCCAAATCAGCTTTGATTTAGTAAGTGGTATTTTTCCCTCTCAATTATGACCCAGAAAGGTAATCTTTCGGCATATTATGATATTTAAGAGCTCTCGTTCTACACCTGATCAACGCAGCACCTCGGTGTTTGTGATACGATGAAACCAAGAAATTCTCTGAGCATTCTCCGATGAATCAACATTTCGAATGCTTCCAGCTTTTTTAGTATTCTGGTTTTCATTGCATATGTTTCAACACCATGACGTAAAATATACCATATGTAGCACTTATGTTAATCATGCGTTACTGAACTTTAAGATTCAAGTTCTCATTCCAGAAAACTAAACTCATTAAAAAAAATCCTACACGTGCCATTTCAATCCGGGATCTAACTTCTCTGTCTGGGTCTAGGTCATAAGTAATTAGGCTTCCTAGATATTTGAAACTGTCGACTTGCTCTATAGGTAGCCCGGTCAGCTGCAGAGATACACTTCTATAAGACTGTCGACTTTATTCAGTACTAGGATACGTATTCAAATAAATTAAGACCTAATTTTTAAGCGATTTATAACATTTTTCTCGTTATTTCAAATGAAACCAAGAAACATTACATATGCGAGTAGTTACTTCTTATACTCCAATGGACCATTAAAATATCTCCAATTAAAAGAGGAAACTTCAACCAAGAGATAATAGATGTGTCCCGCTAGTTACTCTTGATCAGTGGCTCTCAACCTTTCAACATGTCGATAATCATAAAATTCTCAAAATTTATTGTTTTTTATTGCACTTCCGTTGCAAACATTACAGCCTGGAGAAGTTATTACCATGTGTACAATATCTCCCAAACAATCCTGATTGATATGTTGTATTTACCTCTTATACTCGTATCTTTAAACGCTGTTCCCAATATAATTTATTTTTAATGAAATTTTCATTCCATACAGTATAACCTAGCAAGAATATTGCCTTATGAATATATTTTAACCAAAGAAAAAGATATCTTAAGTAAAATCCCGTCTTGAATACTTTTTTTAAAATTGGGTAACAAGGGGAATCAAACCCGTAATCATCGAGTTTGACAACAGGTGTCTTACCAACTAGGCCACGTAGGTCGTTAGTTGTCCAGTATACAGCATACTCGCTTTAGTAATGTTATCACGTCCAACAATGTGGCCTGGAAAAAACATTCCTAATGGATCTCATTAATTGATTAATTGGACTAAGAACTCCTGGAGAATCACATAATTTGTCTGGAGAAATAAGTTAGTTCTATTCTATAGTTATTAGGAACATAAAACCATATATTTTCCAAAAAAGTTCTATTAAATGTTACTCCCATCAGCAAATTAAATACGAGTATGTAAGAAGGAAACCCTAGCGTTCCTCCTCACGCTTAGAAGGTAGTATCCCGACATAAAAAACCTTGTAGGATAGAGTCACGGATAGAAACCGTGCTATCTTATTATGCGTGCATTCTAAGTTGAGAACTACTGTTCAGCTCGACCTCTAAGAGAAGTGAGCGATGTTTTTGGCTGCCCCGTTTAACGGTCCATCGGCACCGGCAGCGGCCAGAGTTGAGACTGTGTTGCCAGGCCAATTGCGGAACTGAAACTAATTTCAATACTCTTGGCGCCACCGTTTTTTTTATTGTTTTTACATTTCCGTGTAATTACTATCAAGAATAAAAGTATTGTTAGAAACATTTTATAATTTTAAAATCACTATTTCCTAACTAATAAGCGATCTACTGACCATTTTTGAGGTGTTTATGTCAAAAGAGAAAGTGTTTTAGGGTCGTACAGTGATAAATTGTATTTTTTTCAATACTCAGTCGCATAAGGCTCGCAGACATATAAGTATATTTGATCGTATATTTTTGTATAATCTCGAATGGTCTTGTGAACTCACCTGCAACTCTGGAACGATATTAATTTAAGTGTTCCCTCTCACGCGCTTAGAAGACCTCCTTTGTTCAACATAACTACATCTAGAAGTTACGTCAGCTGATGGCCGCAACCACTACTTTCCTATCCTAACCCAGAATCTAAAACGGCGTGATGGTATATACGAGTATGTTAATAAGTTAAACGGCGTTATTGTATACATACTCGTATATGTAAGTAAAACGGCGTGATGGTATATACATATACGAGTATGTTAATAAGTTAAACGGCGTTATTGTATACATACTCGTATATGTAAGTAAAACGGCGTGATGGTATATACATATACGAGTATGTTAATAAGTTAAACGACGTTATTGTATACATATATGTAAGTAAAACGGCGTGATGGTATATACATATACGAGTATGTTAATAAGTTAAACGGCGTTATTGTATACATATATGTAAGTAAAACGGCGTGATGGTATATACATATACGTAAGTTAAACGGCGTTATTGTATATATGTAAGTAAAACAACACAATTATCATTCCATTGAAGAAGAAGAAATGTAAAATGGCTCCGATATTTGATATTAAAGACATTGTGAACGCGATGACATTTGGATTCAGGATGTTTATTTGAACAATTTTGCATACATTTATATATATTGTATTATACACAACACAACACAAGCACACGCCAGTCTGACACTTCGCTGTGGCGCAGACGTTATTTATTGCCCTGTTCACAGTTAGATGAGCCCTCTGTACCGATATATTGTACGAGTAGTTGCGCTGCACTTAACAAAAGTATCGTTACGTTTCGTAACATATGTTGACTTTAAAATAATTAGTTGTAAGAATTGGTATCTAGTTATAAGTTAGTATGTAAGTGCTAACTATTTGTAAGAAATTAAAAATTAATATTACTAGATATAAAAGTTTCATGCACGAAATGGAAATTAAGTTAGCTCATAGTTATAATATAATATCATATATAAATTAGATTAGTTCTTGAGATATAAATTAGATTAGTTCTTGAGATATAAATTAGATTAGTTCTTGAGATATAAATTTGTATACAGGTATATCTTTTGGCAATTGTTTGTAATATGGAATAATTTATTAAATAAATATTAAAAAAACATATGTTGAAGAATGTCGAACTTTATAAGTTATCCACCCCCCGTAATCGAGTATTATATTATCCACCATCATGTGGATAGAGAATTTCAATAGTTAAATCGGTGCATTATGTCCAAGCTGTTGCACTTCATCAACCTTATAATCCGGGCATATTAAAGATCCAAGACGATCGAAAGTGTGACAGAATTGTTTGAACCACGTTTTATTTTAATTTTATTATAGTTCTATCACACTGCAAGGTCTTTTATCGACCATTAAAAAAGGTTACAAGAGTAATAATACTCAAATTAGAATTTTGAGTGCGCATAAATATAAATACAAAAATTATAAATATTTACATGGATTATATACAAGAAATATTAAAAATCAGTACGCACCTACATACCGCCTACCACACATAAAGTACAAAGTTGAGACAGGTCAAGGCTCAGGTAATCAATGGCCCTACCAAACTAAAAGTAAGAAAAACTATCCAAGAAAATATGCATACGTATAAATAGTACACTCCAATACATTTGACACATGCGATCGCTTACTGTGTTGTCGATATACATTGTACTCGTACATACTTACTTTTGTTTAGTGTGGTATTTATTCCTTTGTATTAGTAAAGTAGCATCAATCACCGAATAAACAACTTATTTAGATCTATCGTCAAAATAGCACCAAAACAACGCTGTGATATTTGTGTAAGCAATGGCCAAAAAATGCGCTAAACTATTACCTTTCATAATAATATACATTCAGCACGTGTGGAATTGAGTTGGTAGTCAAAATTGTTATAACAACATTTATCTGAGGAATACAAAATTACTTTTCAGACAATCCAATGGTTTAACAGTATTAATTTTTTTTCCAACTGAAGCTCTCGTTCAAGCAACTCTCATATAAAAATAAATCTTTTGAATAACGAGGGTTTTGAGTACAAGCTTGCTTTTTAAGTGATTTCAGAGTCAGATAATATTCTTGAAGATATTACAAAATTGTTAGTAACTGCCTAAAGTAGATGTGTCTGTCCAAACCACGATATACAACAGCTTGCAGGATCTTAACTTAACTCTTAACATTGATTCAAAATTTTGTATGCATATTACTTTGTAAGATGTGCAATGTTTACCTCATGTATTGCAGGTTCTGAATATCAATAATTATAACAACTTCTTTAACAGAATCAACCTCTCGTAATTCTTACATGTGCTTTCAACATGTCGATTTAGACTGAAAGAAGAAATCACCAGGCTTTTATTTTGCTCCCTTCGACTTTTCTACATCGATAAAAAAAAATCATACGACTCCAGCGATTTTTCTAACTTTTTAACTATTCTTTCTTTCATAATATCATTAATTTGATTCAATCATTGTATCGGACGTGTGACGTTACATCGTGTGTGTGTGTGTGTGTGTGTGTGTGTGTGTATGTGACATGAAAAGGACACTGTGTGTAGATCTGTATTATTAAACTTGTTCTTGTATAATCATATGTCCTTGTTTGTATATGTTATAATTCAGTCTATGTTCCTGTATTTGTATATGTAAAATGCGATATGTTCTTGTATTCCATATGCTATATTATGTCATATTTGTATGTAAGTTCTTGTATTCCATATGCTATATTATGTCATATTTGTAGGTCGCATTCGCGACCGCATTGGAAATATGTAACTTGCAAAGCGGTGCGATTGGGGGTAGGTCCGGGTTCAGTCGGCGTAAGCATGGCCCAGACCCCGAAAGGTGTCGTATTTCGCGGGCAATGGGCGCGTGTGACGGCCGACTGACCATTAATATAGAGGGGACCCTAATTTTGAAATCACTTCTGTGTTGAAATATATTACCACTACTTACAATCTCAGTAACTGTGTGTTACTTGAGACCCGCTACCCGACATCGACTGCCTGAGAGGAATCTCTCCCTGCTTCTTCTTCTTCTTCTGCTGGATCTTCGATACGGAATTCGCGACGTGGATTCTTCGAGCGCTACGCGGCAACCAACAACCTATTCTACAGTCTTTGTACCTGTCCGGTACAATCATACTTTTATTGCTCTTCTTTTACCACACCTTCCACTCACATTTGCACTATATATTTGTTTTTTTACTATTTCTACATTTGTTCGTTCTACATGCCTAAACCATCTCAGAGTCCTCTTCTTCATCTTACTCAACACATCAGCTTTAAGTTTATATTTATCCCTAATCACTTAATTCCATATTCTATCATACACATTGTAACACCATGAGTTACATCTCAGTGCGTGCAAATGTGCAGCATTTATTTGCAAAACATTATTATGATATTTTTTTTTTTTTATCCACTTTGCACGGATTTCTCCTGTACACAAAGAGGGTTTGCTTCTAGCGTTAGCTTATTCGTTAGGAATAATATCAGCCAGGATTCTTCTCATACTGCTAGACGGTACCGAGAATATATCAACCGTGTCATTCAGTTGGTTCAATATCTCTATACCACGCGTGACTGAGTGTTTAGCCATGATATTCGTCCTGTAAGTTGGTATGTAGAACAGAGAGTGATTCCTTGCACGGCTATATTTATTGGGTACATATAAACTTAGTGCTTCTAGAATCGCGGGACAGTTAAAGGAACCTTGGAAACCTTTATTAGGAATATCGCAATGGATTCTTGCCTTCTTGTTTCAAGGCTTCTATAGTTACACACCGTGAGAAGTTCGGCATGGTGAGCATATTTTGGGTAATCGCCCTTTGTTCTGTAAGTTTCGGAGGATATCGGTGCTGTTAAATTCTCTTGATATTCTCATTACAAAACCGAGTAGTTTGGAGCAGTCCGATATCAAACGTGAGACATGGTTAACGAACGTGAGTCCGACATCGAAGGTTACGCCCAAATCCTTGAATTCAGAAACTCTGTTTAGTGCCACTCCCTGTATAGTATACTGATGGTGGATTGGTGAAAACGATCGACTATAAGATACACAGACACATTTATTAATGTTGAACAGAAGATAATTTTGCTCACTCCAGGAGACTAGGGAGTCTAGGTCCTGTTGTAACTGTGCACAGTCGTGGTCGTGAGTCACAGTTGTAACTGAGCACTGTGCACAGTCGTTTTATATACGAGTATACTCGTATATACTCGTATTTGACAGCTTCTGTCTTTAATGTGTTTTCTGTAATTTTCGTGTTTTTTGAAGTGCATTTAAATATATTATGTTCGTATTATATTGCTATCAATAAACCTATATTTATTTATATGTGTAATTTCCATATCACTCCTCGAATTATTCTTAAAACACAAACATATTAAAAAAATGATCCCTTACTTAGAATGTATTATTCTCAGTAAACTCAATCTCGTAAATCCTCGTTCATTTTAAACAACCGTTGTACTTAAAATCTGCATCTTAGAATCCCAGTAATTTGTTAGCAAACGGATCATTTTCTCGACTGTTATATTCAAAGTAAATATTTGTCAGTTTATTATTTTATTCAAAGCAAACCTTAAGTCCTTTTCTCGACTGTTTTATTGAAAATAAAACCTTTACGAAACACTGATTACAAATATTTATTAACACTTACTTGACTCTGTTTCAAAACTTTTGTTCACGCCCACGGCACATTGGATTTTATTACTTTAGTCTGTGTTTTATTCGCTTTGTTGTGGTCATTTTACTGTCATTCAGCGAATAAAAAAATCTTATATCAAGAAAAGCTTCTATTTCATTTCACAATTCCCAACGTTTTATCGACGTATGTTTTACCGTAGATTTATTATTTTCTAGTCATATTAAATTCCGATAAATCAAAAAAAGAATATAATACATTAATTTCAAGGTGTAATTGATACTTTGACCCTAATACAGCAGTCTTTTATTGTTGTACAACACAGTGTGAAATGACACAACATAAATTTAAGCATTTTTATTGCTAGCAAGTGCAGAATCGTATTTTTATGTTGTATCTTACAATGTTTTTCAAAAGCAATTGATTTGTAAAGTAACACAGATACACAAAATTTAGAAATTCAATGAAATTCTTAATTATAGAGAAAACATTGCGCCAAATATTTAGCCTCGAAAAGACTATCAAATAAAATTGTGCATGACAGGTGTGTTTGTTAATTTTATATTTGTTGGGACGTGACGCAGGAACAGATTGAGTTCAATGTATCTACCCAGCTTTTCGATGTTTGAATCTCACGAGTAACTGCAACTCATACTTGTTGCATTGTTTATACGTGTTTATACACAAATTTCGCTTATGCCAGTCAACTGTTTCAGAACAAACAATGAACCGGGACGGTTGAAATAGACCGTTTATCTTGCGTAGTGAAGAATTAATGTAAGCATTAAAAAAATGGACGTGTTTCTGAAACTGGATACAGAGCCTACGACATTATTTTTTTCGGAAAGCTGCCTTTTACAGCTGAGCTATTGCAGAAAATGTTTTCGTAGCCAATCTTTCCGGAAGAGATTTTGCTTAATATTGACTCATTTTGCATCTCATCTGCCTTCTCCTATTTTCACCTCAACTAATTTTGCATCTCATCTGTCTTGTCCTATTTTCACCTCAACTCATTTTGCATCTCATCTGCCTTATCCTATTTTCACCTCAACTCATTTTGCATCTCATCTGCCTTGTCCTATTTTCACCTCAACACTTTTTCTTACGCTGAAAGTTACAACTTAACTGTAGGATTTGTCTTATGTGCAATTGCATATACCACAAAAATATTTTTATTATTTAAACTATACGACGTCCGTGGCCTATTTGGTAATCCCTTTGATTTTCACTCGGGGGTTTCGGGTTCTATTTGAGACGATAAAATAAAAAAATCGAAAAAAAAAGGTCATAGTCTTCTAAAATATTTCATCTGGCAATATAATCACAGGAACTAGACTTATGCAAGTGTTATATTCTCTTCACACAAAGAGTAGTACAGTCAATACATGCGATGACGACCCGCGAGTTTCGTGCCTACTCCAGTGATTCTAAACCCCCGAAAGCTCGATTAATGGGACCGAAGACAATGTTGTTATTACTTGATCGGAGTCATACAGCCAACTATACATGAGCCGACAAGCAATGCATCTATTTTTAATTACGCCATATCAAATCAAATTATTAGGTTGTCTGGCTGTATTTTTTACCATTCCTTGACTGTTGTGAAGTTTGCACAAGCAAGCTTGCGGTATTAATGCGGTCAAGTGAGAATCTATAATATGTAGACTGAATCTATTACACACAGACGCCATGCTATAAGTGTCACATAAATTCAAAATATGATACGGGTGACCTTTTCAATACAAAATATTTATATTTCAATCAAGTAATTTATAAATCAAACATAATGTGCTGGCCATTTGTAAAGTATATGTGCGCAGGGAATTGCGTCAGTCTCGTCGGATGAATATTTCATATCGTAGTTTTTATTCGCCCAAGGGTTATCTTAAAAATAAGCAGAAACTAACTCATATATGAAGTATGAGAAACGATGTCCGTGGTCCAGTCATATTTATATGTACCACCACACTGTTTCTATGTCAGGGTAGGCAAGACAATACTTTCATATCGCGACACATATCTTTCGCCTCTTCTCCATCCATACAAAGAACACATTTTACCCAAAGACAATATACCTATCTGGCATCCATGACAAACGATGGTATACTAAATCGTATAAAAGCAAAAACGTACGAAAAATTCAGACAGAGGATCGGAGCATGGTTGTTGTCAAAATAGTTTGAGTGCTTTAATCTGCAGGAGTACATGTAAACATTTAAGTTTTAATGGATTTTTGAGTGTATGGAGGAAATTGTTAGATAGCCTATTGATTTCTTCGTAATGATGCAGTACGCCAAGAGAACTCACGTGGTACTCAAGTGGTACATATTACGTATCACAACTTATCAAGATTTTTCAAAAAACAAATCAAACTTTAAGCGATGTCCTGCTGATTTATAAAGAGAAAATACCCTAGATAATGAAAATATGCATGAATTGATTTATCATGGAGATTGTGACATCACGTTATCAATGTGCATCAGAGGGTCAGATTCTGAAGATTTTGATGCATGACTCTGGAGATGAACTTCAGTTTCCGGAGCCAAATAGAAAAGGAATTTGCAGGATCCTCCAAACAGGTTATTAAAGAGCATGTTTAAATATGTGTTGATATATATTCCATCAACTGACAAAAAAAACCTTGCAAAGCTTGCAAGGTAAGTGCTAAACACAAGAAGAGAATTGAGATTCGGCACGAGGGAAAGAAGTGTTATGTAACTCTCCACAAAGGATAATGTTGCCAGAATTATAATGTGATACTTATCTCTTGAGTATTTTAAACAAATATACAAAATTCATTACAATATTTTTTAAATTCAATTAGATATAGCAATTTTAGTAAACCCTTCGAGAGTTTAAAAATCTTGGGATTTGTACTAAGAACTGCCCAACATTTCTCGGATTTCCGAACATTAAAACTGCTGTACTGCTCTTTAGTACGTAGCCGCCTTGACTACAACTCATCAATGTGGTCTCCTCATTGTGCCGCCCATGCACAAACTTTAGAACGATGACAAAACAAATTTCTAAAATTCATAAATTTTAAACTTTGAATACCACATGATAAAAGAAATTATCTCAACTTAATTAAATGCAATGAAACTCTTGAAGCTGTGTGACAGAAGAAAAACAGCCGATATTGTACTGCTATACAAAATAATTCACTCAGTGATTGATGCACCTTACTTACTCGAAAACATTTCATATCGTATTCCCACTAGATCCACAAGACAGCTCAATCCCTTTTATACCGAAAATTGCTATACTAATTATAAAATCAACTCCTCTATAATTCGTATGCAAAGACTTGGAAACGAGTTTTGCAACAATTTAGATATTTTTAATATATGTATATATAGTATTCGCCAGAATATCACAACAATATTTAGAAATAGCTGATAACTTTGTGCTCTCCTTTATTAATATAAATAACCTAGTATAAACGAAACATTAAGGACAATACTTTGCCTCTGGAGTTGAGTAACCTTGCATAATCATGTGGAAGGTTTCGATTATGCAAAGCAACTTGCATCTCGTTCTACAAGTGAGCCCATGTGTTTTCTATATCTCAAGATCTATCCATAAAATTCTCAAAAAAATCCAGTTATTGTTATATGTAAGCGTTGTTCCACTAAAAACAAATCTGAGTTATTTACCTTTATAAAACAAGTCTTCGACAATTGCGTAAGTCCGCTTGGTGAAGTTTGGTAATATTTTGTGGTATACATACATAACATATATTGAAATTAAATATACATATAATTATTAAATAATTTTAAACAATGCCTGTAATTTATTATTACTATTGTTTTTTTGTATCTTCATGTTAGTTTAAGATAAATTTTTGTATTTTTTGTCAATAATTTTAAGTACTTGTATAACCTGTCACATGTGCATTTGTATATAAAGACACTGTTGTGTCGTTAATTAAATAAATAAATAAATGAAATAAAAAATCTGAATTCCTTAAAAAGAAGCCGGGCAATAAGAAAGGTTGCCATGATTTTGATAGGACCTTAAAGTCTTAATATATTTAGAAAAACTAACGTCTACGAGCTTTTGGTGCACTTTGCACTTAAATTCGATTTAAAAATACGAAATTACTTTCTATACAATCCAATATTTGATTTGTTTGTTCACTTTTAGAATGTTCCTCTCAACGGTGCTCCACGCGAGATGGCGTTGGGCACTAAAATCGAACAGGTGTCATAAAAAATGTTTTATTTTAATTTTATTTTAATCCGACGATACGAGAAGTGGACTGGCGGATCTGTGACGGCCTTCCAGTCTTGGGAGACGATTAACCTTTTTACGGCGATGGCTCGAGTATCTTTCGTGTGTCCCACAGGCGGCGGTGTTTTACCTCAATAAATTTATATTGTATCTACATAAAAATATGACTCACCATTATCCCGAATCTGATTACTGTGGAACTGTGCGCCGATGCATTTTTTAGCTGACACTATACACACGTAATATTATCCAAATCAAAGCTATAAATAAAGTGCGACAATATAAGAAGCAATAATCGAAGAAAACAATAATCCATAAACAATGAAAAAGGCAATTAATTCAATACGCAATACGCGTACTTACAAAAACAATATCGACGCAAAATACGTCATATTGATCGGGAGCAATCGTCATTAGAAACATGACCTTCAACACACCCGAACGTGTGGCGCTAATATTTAAAATGCTTTAAATTTCGACGGCCTCGAATCGGTCTGTTTAAATCCTTCTTATGGATCAAGTACTTGAAGTTTTGATGATTTTAAAAGAGATGTCACTAGAGGACACGTTTTGTCTTATATTCAGATTAAAAGTTTTAAAGAAGATTTAATTTTGACTGAGATATCAACACGCAAAGTTAGTGGCCACTTAAATGGCCGCTCGCCAGGACGGCACGTATTATGTATGGGCCAGTTAAGTGGTCCCCCGCCGTGAAAGAGTTAATTGGCGGTACCATCAATATATTTTGACTTGTCAATATATCGAAAAGCTATTCTGCTATTTTGGTAGTATTTTCTCAGATGATGGAAGAGTTGTGATAGATATCAAATGGTGTGTAGCGATAGGAAACACCATTTCACAACTCGATGGTTCACTAAAACATATATATTAGAACCGGACAGTATCAAAATCTGCTAAGATGATAGTTCACGACAGTATTTTGGTGGGGTCATTGATGTATGGTAGAGAAACGTGGACGTTGAAAAAGACTGAAAGAATCTGAACGAATGCTGTAGAAATACTTGCACTGAACTAATATTATGTATGTGATGAAGTGATCAGGGATTAATGTGAACTTAAAGCTGATCTTTCAAGGAAGATTAAGTCAAGTACTCTGAGATAATTTGGGTATGAAGAAAAAAAATAATGAAGGAAGGAAACAAAATAAATATATATTGCAAATGTGAGTGAACGACGTGGTAGAGGAATGCCAAGAAAAGTATAGTTGAATCAAGTGAATGATATTTTGAAAAAAATGAAATGTTAAAAGTCAGAGAAATCATACAAGTTGAATGAGAAGTTGTTTGAATGTAAAATAGGTGAAACATGTGTATCGCGATAGGAAAGTCTGGTACTCTTTCCTCTCTGTCTACCACGGCATGGAAACGGCGTGATGGAATGTATGCATGTATAAAAAATCGAAATGCGTTCAGTTTCAAGTTCAATCGAAATGTAGCTTCAGCTTTTGATGAAAGTAAGATATTTTAATTTATAAGAAAGTAAGATAATTGAGAGGGTTGTTTAGAATGTGTGGAAAAACAAGGTATTGTGTTACACTTGTATAGTATTATATCGTTTGATACAATACACGTTCTAACTTATTCAGGCCGAAAACTTTTGGACCTTGGTGATAACATCCCACACGGCTTCCCAATATTTTTTTTTAAATTTTACTCGATTAATCTTATTTTTTACGATACCTCTTGATAAATATTGTAAATTACACTATCTCTTCATCAAACCGTGATATTAACTCACTTTTTTATACAAGTCCTCCAGATCTTGTTAAGGTCCACTCACTAAGGTGATTAATGGTATCTTGATTGATTGAGTCTGTAATGGTCCAATTAGTATGATATTTGACATTGTTGTATCGGTGATTTTTCTATTAACCGATAAGTCACACCCACTCATTCCCAAGTTCGGCGCCTAAACATGCTCGGACCACAGTCACTGTTTTATTCTTGTATTTTCATTGAGATTAAGGGAGCAATTTTATTCCAGTCTTTATTTAATATGTTTTAAGACTCGCGCGGTTTCTCGTTTCAGTTGTATGAGTTCTTTAAGAGTGTTACGAGTATATTGCTGACGTTTCGAAGACATTGCAGTTGCTTGATTATAATCAACTTCGCCATGGCGAAATTGTTGACGAACAAGCCCTTAATTGTAAAGTTTTCGATACGTTGACATCATAAGGCAAACCACGCAGTATAACCAGGACTATATAGTCGGACTCGAGGTCAGGAATTGGAGTTGTGGAGTCGGTTGCTTTTTCGTGGAGTCAGAAACAAAATCGGAGTAAGGAGACGCTATTTTAAAATCGGAATAAGGTGACGCTATTCTAAATCGGAGTAAAGAGACGCTATTCTAAAATCGAGTAAGGAGACGCTATTCTAAAATCGAGTAAGGAGACGCTATTCTAAAATCGGAGTAAGGAACGCTATTCTAAAATCGGAGTAAGGAGACGCTATTCTAAAATCGGAGTAAGGAGACGCTATTCTAAATCTGAGTAAGGAGACGCTATTCTAAATCTGAGTAAGGAGACGCTATTTTAAATCGGAGTAAGGAGACGCTATTCTAAAATCGACATGGTATTCAAATTTTACATTTTTTTAAATATTGTGTTACACTTTTGTTGTACACAGTACAACCTGGCGGGCTCATTACCATGTTGTAATATTTCTAACCAACCAGAAAGATATTTAAGAGGCCTTTAATGAAAACCAAAATGGAATCATTTTATAAAAATCTGGGTTCCAACGGGAATAAAACTTATTAAAAATGACTTATGTGCATTCTTTTTTAGTCATATGTTTCTTGTTAACTTTTTCGCAATTGATTTTTTTGTATCTTTATAATTTTTATTAGCCTGCATTACGTCTTTGAGAATATTTATTTATATAACTGTAAGCACTACAAATATACGCTACAACCTAAAGCTGAATATGTTACTATCACATATCGGAAGATCTACAAAGGTTTCTTTGTAAATTGTCATCCCTTGATAAGTTCTGCGGTTTTTCTACCAAATTTGTTTTTTGAACATGTGTAGATGGAGAAAGTATATCATCTATGGGCCGCAGCTATCACCTTCCTATATTTACACTCAACTTATATAAATATTTATTTGTAATATTTTAGTTTACCAATAAAATTGGTTTTGAATCCCAACTTAGAGCAGACTTGACGAGAGTCTGCTATTTAAACGGCGCTGTATAAATTGTCATTTTTTTTTATTATTTTCTTTTGCTTCCCCTACGCATAGACTTGACTTAAATTCATTGGTTTTCATGTTAATCTGAAGATGAATTTAAATATTGAGGCAGTCGACGTATTTAAGTTAATTTAAGGATCAAAAAGTAAAGAACTAGAAAGAAGAAGGCCGTGTTTTTAATTAAAAATGTTACCTCATCCTCCTATAAAATAAATTTATTTGGACTTACTAGGTTTACTAATTAAAGTAACGACATTATATGTCACGATATATTTTAAAACCGCTATGAAATTCACCTACATATTAGGTGTGAATTGTAGCAATTTACATTAAATTAGCATTTTTCTCCGACAACAATCGGAACCATCAACACGTATCTAATCGAGGTCTGACTGTGGCTTTGGACCCCAATACCAAGGAATTTATATTGAGACTCAGGTGCCATAAATTGCGACATTGCGTGCTAACAAGGGTGAGAACCAGTGTGCCTTATCCGAAGAGAAACACAGCGCCTAAGAGCTTTAATTTTATTTAGCAAATTGTTTTAAATAATTACATTTCATCGTTAATGGTGTTGATTTTTCAATTGATTCTTTTTCATCGTAATTTTCGTTGTAAGTGTATTGGACATATTCAATGGATTTGTCTATTTGTGGCATTGGACCTGTTCAATATAATTGGTTCGCTATCTTTAATGGAATTGTCTCCTTGAGTCATTTACTTTTTTAAATGTAATTGTCCCTGTGTCGTTGGACCTGTTTAATGGAATTGGCTCGCTAATTCATTCGATCTGTTCAATGGAATTGTATCGCTATTCCATTAAATGTGTTCAATGAAATTGTATCTATTCCATTAAATGTGTTCAATGGAATTATCTGTGGCACTGGACCTTTTCAATGTAATTATCTCCTCGTGTCTTTGGATCTGTTCAATATAATCGTTTCGTTATGTGAATGCACATTTGCAGTGGAATTATTTCAATATGTCTTTGGACCTGTTTAATGAAATTGTCTCCGAATGTCGTTGGACATATTCGCTGGAATTGTCTCGTTATGTCATTAGATATATTTAATGGAATTGTCTCGCAATGCTCTAGTCAGGTGAATTAACTCCCCAACTCCCGTATTCCGATCGAAGTCCTGATCTTGCGAAGCAAAGACATTAAACGTCTTCCAACACCTCTTGAACACTAAAAAATATAATAAAATAATGAGAAATGTTTGCATATTATTCACGTTAACGGTGATCGGGACTTATAAATTTAGTATTCTCCAAAAATTAAAAATATTTTTAAAAAGCGCCCCATACTGTGTTTTATCTGGAAACAACCAAGTGTCATATTTCACATACCAAAATCTGAGATATAGCGATCGCCAGCGAATTAATGTTTGCATACCTCCTATATCAGGGAACAACAAACGTTGGCAACGGAAGCATAAAAGAATATTTTTTTTTAAATAATACTGAACCTCATGTCAAATCGCCTCATTTTGGAATATGACTTTCAGACTTAGAATATGAGATATCATTTATTTGTCATTATAAATTTGACAAATTAAAAATCTTACCAAACAATAAAACATGTTGAGTGTAAGTAAAGAAACGTGACGACTGAGAAGACAGGTGTCTTAAATACTAGACCGCGGAGGTCGTCACAAAGATATCTTACCAACTATACTACGAAAGTATGTTACAAACGTTGAGAAATATATCAATTGTAAAATAAAAATAAACTTTATTTTGTTTCCAATAAAATTTAATGTAGAACAACTCTGATCGATAGCTTCCCAAATTTTCTCAATATGACTTTCAATAACGTTTGCAAATCGTCTCGCTGTCGACTGGTTACCATCCCCCGAACTAAATTATTTGCATCGACTTTTTTCAGATCCGGTTACAAAATGGCTACCTTAGAAAAAATGCACTATTTATTAGAGGCTTAAAATTAATCGCCTATATATAAAAGTAAATTACAATTTTAAATTTGAGAAATTTTAATTAGAATAGCGGGAAATATATTTTTTAAAACATATAAAACGGTATGAAATCGATCGTTTGATAATCTGTTTACCATTAAATCATTCAAAATTAAAATATATTTTACATTTCGTTTGTCTAATATAAACTAGTCACATTTTGTTTTGTGTTATTGAACGGCGTGTAGCAGCATGAAACAAAGTCAATGGAGCACAAATACATATATACTCGAACCAGACAATAAAAAAAATCTGCTAAGATGATATTGTACAAAAGTATTTTGGTGCCAGCTTGGATGTATGGCAGTGAAACGTGGACATAGAAAATGACCGATAAGAGCCGAATATATGCTGTAGAAATCCTTGCATCTAGAAGAATACGACAGATTACGGATGACAATATGTTATATGGCAGATTACGGAATGAAGTTATTTGGTATGAATTTGAACGTAAAGATGTGAGGAGTGAGATGAACAAGGGCACGCTGAGATGGTTTGGGAATGTGAAAGGCGTATGAGTGTGCATAATATAAATAAAAGTGTATACATATATAGTGCAAACAAAAGTGGAAGGCGTGTGCGAAGAAGACCTTGAAGAAGTGAATGATATTTTGATAGAAGGAAAAGAAGAATATCAGAGTAATAGTAGAGGTTGTATGAGAAGGCGTATGGATGTGGAATAGGCTAAGGATGTGTGTCGAGTTAGGAATATATGGCGATCTGTCATCTCTGCCTACCCCGACAAGGAAATGGCATGATGGTATGTATGTGAATGATTATTATTGTCTCCCGGCAACGCTCTTCAACATGCCCGCATAGTCAACTCGAATTTGTTGAGGGGTAACAAACGAATGAATTAATTAATGTAAGTGTCATTTTATCTTCAAAGAGCCCAAGTTGATAGAGAGTTGTTGACTAATATTAAAATCTGAAAAGTGTCCTACTTGGGTAATGTACTTAGGGGAGCAAAGTACAAATGACTGCACCTAATCATCCAAGGCAAAATAGAAGGCCGAAGAGGTGTTGGCAGGAGGCAAATCTCCTGGTTCCGCAATATACGTGATTGGACTGGCATAAGGGGCGTTGGAGATCTTTTTCAGGCTGCCGGGGACAAAGATGTCTACTCTCAGGTGATATTCAACGTTGGGGGGACCTGACATAACACTGGGAAGAAGAAGAAGTTTAATTTCAGCAGCTACTGAGTGTCTCCACTGAAAAATAACAAAGTAATGTATATATTATATAATACATGCAAGTCATTTAGCAGCTTGCGTAGTGAGGCTAAAGATGTCAAAGATTATGAATTTTTCAATAGCTCCAATTCCTCGTGCTATTTTAAGATTATCAAAAAATCTACGACCGACATTTAAGACAATTAATTCTCGCAACATTGACTGCCTCTCTTATCTGGATGGCATCTCAAACCTGAGTATTCCGATACTTCCAGGGCCATTCTTGGCCTGTGGGGCGCCCTAAGAGTATCATGAAAATTATACTTGTTTGATCGGCACCATTGTCTCTCCAAATTATACTATATTTGAATATATTCGTATTTTTTTAAGTAAAAGGCACTGTTTTTTCCACTTTCTATAACGGTATAGCCCTACCGGTTTCAAGGTTTCTACCACATTATCACGGGAGTACAAAAAATCCTGTTGTTCGCGCTCCCCTTATGATGATGTGAAAACCTTGAAACTGGTTGGGTTGTTCCATTATATGAACAATGTTTTACTAAACAAATAACAATGTCTTGAAACCTACATAGTGCCTTAACTATTCTTCTTCCTTGCACTGTCCCAACTCATTGCCTAGGTAGGATGTTGGGGTCGGTTCTTCTCGTTCTCAGGCTGTATAGTCTTCGGTTCTGGGTGTCGCTTTCATCTAGGCCGTTTCTCTGTAGGATTTTGGAGCATTGAGTCATCCAGGAGTTCTTTGGTCTTCCTCTGGATGGCTGTCGAGGAAGATCCACAGGCATTGCCTGATTTACAGTATGGTCTGGTGGTCTCCGTCTTATGTGCCCGTACCATCTCAGCTGTCGCTCTTCCCGCTTACTATTTATGTCAGTGACTCCCAGACTCCCAGGCTGTCAGTGACTGTCAGTGACTCCACGTATGCGTGAGCTCTTAATTTTATATTTCAGTGATACTCCTGCCGACCACCTAAGCATTCGCATTTCTGCTGTTTCAAGTTGCCGAGAGTAGGAGCTGTACATAGTCCAGCATTCTGAGCCATACGCAATTGCGGGTCTAACGATTGTCTGGTATACCTTTCCTTTCAGTTTTATAGACCTTTTTGGGTCACACGAGACTCCTGTTACCGAATAATGATATATGGTGGTATTATTGGTTGGAAGCAATTTCGTCAGACTTAACGTTTGTTTCATAATAAATGTAACTTTTCATTCGTGACATAGGTACCTCACCTATATAAAATAAATTAATGACACGTATGGCTATTCTGATCAAATATTCATGGTACACTGATCAAATATTCACTATCCGTAGATTTAGATCATTATTTGCCAAGAGGCAATGTGCCTACGAGAATTTGGTCCAATAGAAGTAAGAAGGTACGAAAAATTCAGGCAATGAATCGGAACGTGGTCGTGTACGACACGAGTTTGAGTTTGCAGGTGGATTTAGTTGTAACGGAAATTAGTATTAGCTCCTATGTTAAGCGTTTTGGTGGGTGAATAGATGACATTGTAAGATGGACTTTTTATTGATTTTTTTCCTAATTATGAAGTACACCACGGACTCACGTGATACATACGTATAATTAGGTATCACAGCTTATCAAGTTGATGAGAAGTTGTGGTGGAGGTATTGAATAATTACAAACGATCTCTGAAGACGAAAACGGCAACGTTTTCGAAACGCCGGCATCATAAAACAAACTACATGGTACAACACTCCAAAAGACATTATACTTAAGTAAAAAAAAAAACTTTTTAATTTTGAAGTTCCTCTTATTGTACTCGTACTTATGTACAAGTATGATATATTGTCCCATTACGAGAAGTGCTTGAGAGCTTTGGCTTACTTCTGAAGATTGAACCTGGACATGCTGCTCTTCCACGATCCAAGGTATGCAGCGGTGATAGCTGATATGTCGTGGGAGAGAATTTACGATGTGTGTCCTATAGATTTATGTTACGTCGCAGCAAGTGACCCGTTCAGTTTGGAAATATTCGTACAGCTTGACGAAAACGAGGACATCAGATAATACATGCAAGTCCAGTGTAATGAATATTCACAAGTCTCATTCGAAGGTCTTAATTAACAATTACAATATATAACTTTTAAAATATCTTCGGTAACAATAATTTGGCATTAAAAAAAAACTTGTTTGAAAACATAGTGTTGAATGTTTATGATGCATAACATATATACCATCTCACCGTCTCCCTTTCGGGATAGGCAGAAATGAGAGATCTCCAGATTTTACTAACGCGACACACATATTTCGCCTCCTCTACATCCTTCGATTTATCTGACTTTTTACATTTCCTTCTTTTAAAACATCATACATTTCATCCAAGCATTTCACATTTGCACTGTATGTTGATTTTGTTATTCTTTCTTTATTAATTTAGTGCACGTGTAAGAGTGTTCCCTTGTAAGAGTGTTCTTCATCTTGCTCAGCACTCAACACTTAAGTTCACACTTACCCCTAATCATGTCATCTCTAATCACTTCATTCCGTATTCAGTCATACATTAGCACCCTCATGTATTATTCTAAGTACAAAGAATTCTCCAGCATTTATTCAGCTCGTTTCAATCCTGTGCCACGCCCAACGATTAACAACGTAGAGAAATAACAGAAAGCATAAAATATTTTAGGTACAACTGCAGGAAGACGTTGTTAAAAAAATCCCTTGATTAAAAAAAATGCCTTGAGAGTTCATGAACAATTTTCATCGGATTTATCATATTGCGTCATTAACATATTTAATCGTGATAATCTAGGTGTATCCGTGACGACCTGCTTAGCTTATAAGTAAGACCCTGTTTTTTAGCTGATTTTTTAAAAGAATTGTAGGTTGCTTTTCACATAAGGCTTGTTTATATACTTTTCTAGTAGGAACACTTTATCACACGGAAATTAACCCATCAGGTTGTACTTCATATAACGAAAGTGCAATACAATATATGTCCCAACAACAAAAGCTGCAATGCCGGTCGGAGTTTACTGGTGCACTGTGACAAATTTGTTATAACCCATGGTTGAAATATTGACACGTCAACACTTATATCAACTGAATTTATTAAGCAACACATGAGCTTAATAAATTCTAAAGCATTACACTTATAAGGAAATATTTAATTATAAAAATGAGCTTTCTATACAGACGAACGACATATTCTTGTACATAAAACGCATGTCTTCCAACCAGGGATTGGTGTGCGGTTAACATATATTATTTCTGTTTGGTAGGAAGTGATTGCCATATATTAATAAATACGCCAGGTTTTTGTGTGTACAACGATATTGTAAAACGATAATTCTTGTTTAGTATGGTACCCTTCAACAAATCTGAATTGGTGATGAGGGCCTGGAGACAATATTGTCTTCGACCTCTGTAATCGAACCTTCGTGTTTAGAATCACTGAGGTAACGGAACTTGCAGTTCATCATTGCAAATGTTGGCAACATTACCAATGGCGAAAATGCTACAATACTCAAACATTTACTTGGTGTTAGTATTGTTACCAGACAAACCTTTTTTATGGATACTATCGAGAGCTGAACCCGAAATTCCCGTATGGAAGTCAACCTTCTTACCAACTAGGCCACAATCCGTTTTCTAGTGTATAATAGTTTTGTTATTCATGATTGAAAATCTGGTATTTCAAACTTTATTCCATTTGAATTTATTATATAGTATTTATTAGCTGTTTTAAATCATTTGAAAAAAAACGAAGCGCTAGTAAGGTAATATTTTTACTATGAAACTTTGCTTTACATACTAACAGACGATTTCTGTAGTCTGATTAGAAAAACACCCGTCTTCTAACGAAGGGATTGTGGGTTCGATTGCAGTTGGTACTCATTTAAACAAAAGGTTTCCAATCTGGTGTTCACCTAATTAATGAATACATTATTTTACAACATTTTCTTAAGGAATGCATTTATATACTCGTAACATAACCTTGTAGAAAAAGATGTAGTATTTTTTTAAAACATTTTTTTGTGACCTAAGTGG
The DNA here is from genome assembly GCA_949825065.1 of Odontocerum albicorne. NCBI lineage: Eukaryota > Metazoa > Arthropoda > Insecta > Trichoptera > Odontoceridae > Odontocerum > Odontocerum albicorne. Next base: position 11,875,133 of record OX463847.1, on the reverse strand, counting down.
GCTATGTTCCTTTTATCGACCTTTGAAAAGAGCACAGGTACATCACATATTTGTCACGACATTTTAACACATGCGCATCGCATATTTGTCACGACATTTGAACACATGTGCATCGCATATTTCTCACTACATTTGAACACATGGGCATCACATATTTGTCACGATATTAGAACACATAGGCATCGCATATTTGTCACGACATTTGAACACATAGGCATCGCATATTTGTCAAGATATTTGAACACATGGGTATCGCATATTAACGCATGTGGATCGCATATTTCTACTACATTTGAACACATGGGCATCGCATATTTGTCACGATATTTGAACACATGGGCATCGCATATTTGTCACGACATTTGAACACATGGATATCGCTTATTAGTCACGACATTTGAATACATGTGCATCGCAAATTTATCCCGACATTTGAACACACGTTTACATGGGGAACGCAATGAATCAGTGAATATCTTTCTTTTTGACTAGAGGTGATTACCACATAAAAAAAACCGCCAGTTCGTAATGTATACAACTAAATTGTAATAAAATACATATCATCGAAATGCTTATAAAAATAGTATCTTATCAGGTCACTTACGTGTGGCAGGGTTTGTAATGTTACAATATACGAGTATACACCTCGGGGCTTTTTAAACAAGTTCCATTGGATTTAGAGTGCCATTATTTGATCTTAACACTTTTGATAACAGCCTTAAGCAATATAGTCAAGTGGGTGATTATTTTTTTTTCATTATCATCCTGATTTGTTTCTTACTTTCAGACCTTATTCCACCTACATTAATAGAGTTAGCCGAACTTTTAAATTAAAATAAATTAAAAGTATCTAATAAATTAAATTATATTAGATAATTTTAATTTATTTTATACTGTATAATATATTTTTTATTTTATTTTATATGTTACATGACAAGAAATATACATAATTTGCGAAAAAACAACAGGTAATTTAATTCGGACACACAATTTTAATGGATCTAGGTTTGTTGCCTTTCATTTGTCGTGTCTCCAACTAGGTTTTTGTCTGTATCTCACTGAAGACATTATTGGTAAGTGAGAATCGCTTCCAGCCAACTACACAATTGTTTTACAAAGCTTGAAGTCAAAGGTGGAGGATTAACATTTTTGGCGTAGAGAAAAAATACTGTATATATACTGAAACAATAAATAAAATATACATATTTAACAAGATCATCGATGGCCTGAAGAAAAAAAGAAAATGGAAAGAAGGATGATGAACACTAGAAAAAAAACTTACTTTGTAACTGAAAGGTTTTCAATTAGTTTTTTGAAACATGTCAACGATAGTGTGAGTTTTATACTCCTGGTGACCGGTTCCAGAGTTTAACAGCATGGACAGTCAAATACGATGGGAAAAATGAAAAACGGGGAACTATGTAAAAAGAAAAGAACTATCCAAAAATCTGATGGCAATATCTGCTGGAACGTAGCGCGAATCTGTGATCGGAACATTTTCGATAAAATATGAGGGGGTGGTGGAAAAATCAAAGGCGTTATATAGAAGGGACAATATGTGAGCATTTCGGCAGTATCTCATGTTCAACTAATTGAAAAATGAATGACAACTGTGATAAATCAAATCTTATTAGTGTAATTATACTATGTTCAACGTCTTATTTTTCTTCGTATTTTCATTCTCTACTTACTACAGGCCTTCCACATGGCCCTACATCATTATCGGTTCTATGCCTCGAATAGCCATCTGAGTCCCACATGCTCCTAATATTAACATTATCGGTTATTTGCCTCGAATAGCCATCTAAGTCCCATATGCTCCTAATATTAACACTTTAGTCTTCCTGCTAGTCCGTTTGACGTTTTAACCTGTTTAGTTATTTTCTGGTCTAGGAAACAAATCCTATTTTGCGTAATACAGAGTTTTTTTTATACAAACACCAAAGTGAAAATATTGATTGTTGTGATGCAAACACTGTTGTATGTTGTCAATACGAGAGCAATAAAATTAGTTAACACCTGCATTAAGTTGTCATTAGCTGGTATTTCCATTAGTGGTCGTCTTATCTCTTGCTGAGAACTGAGAGCGCCGGAGCCACGTTTCAATCGTACGAAAACTCATTAGCACTAACGCTAGCCAGAACACTCAGAAGCAGTCAGGTGTGGAATGGCCAATAAATGGAAACTCATACCATCATTGTACCATTTTTTTTAATTGCTCTCATGACCAGATTTTTCGTTCATCATCTGCTCTGTGTATGTGACCGAAAATGAAAATACTTCTGATATTAGAACTTCTTCTCCCTGGCTCCATCCCAACTCACTGTCTGCGAAGACTGTTGGGGTCAGCTCTCCTCGTCCTCAGGTTGTATGCTCTTCTGTCCCGGACTACGTCCCCCAGGCCGTTCCTCCGCATCAGGTTTTCTTTTTGCACCACCCATGAATTCTTTGGTCTTCCTCTAGTTGTTATTCGAGGAAGATCCATGGAGATTGCCTGGTTCACAATGTGATCGGGTGCTCTGCGTCCAACGTGCCCATACCATCTCAATCACCTCTCCTCCATCTTACTGTTGATGTCTGTAACACCTAGGCTTCCACGAATGCGTGAGCTTTTTATTTTGTCTCTTAGGGACACACCAGCTGACCATCTTAGCATGCGCATTTGAGCAGTTTCTAGTTGCCTAGAGTAAGTGAGCGTCTGTCTCGCATGTTAGCGGCGGCTCACAAATGGTGGGTGTGGCAACTCGACATATTCGGGTACTAGTCAAATACACCATCGCTAATGGGTATCCAGGCTCATTAGATTAATCCGACAATGGGCCATTACATGACCAATTCTGGTCCGCGATGGCTTCTGTCAGACGGAATATGGTCCGCCTAGGTAAAAGTTTGACCATGCTTAGTCTAGAGTATAACCTGAAATATGTTCAACTGAGAAATATATACATATATCATGTAATACAAATTTGCATACTAAAAATGATTATGTTACATTGTGATCCTTGGATTCTTATATCCCTTGTCATGGAGATAGGGTTTGAATCTTTAGTATATCTTTGTCGCTATGGAATCCACAAAACTCAGTTGAGGATCTTAAATTTATTCCATAATACCTTTTATTGATCTTTGTAATTGTATACAAAAATGGGTTCCAGTCTGGTTATGTTTGTCGATAAAGGTAGTTATACTGCCAAGACGTATGATGCCAAACTATGAATAACTTGCCAATTCCATTGGTTTTAAACACAAACTATTGATTAATAGTAGAAAATACTGATCAAACAAATCGAATCATGGGCCCATATTCTTTGTTTACCAGCTCCAGCTCACTACGTGGTTCAGCTTTTCGTATCCTCTGTTCAGAGTTCCTTTTTATGGACATCTTTCGCCACTCAAAGCGTTCGGATTACCTGCTTCATACCCTCAATTAGTATTTTTCAATGTTCGCGTTTCACTCTCACACAGCAAAATTGGTACCAAAATACTATTGTGGACAATCAGCTTAGCAGATGTTGATACTGTCCAGTGTAAGTATATATGTTTAAGTACACCATTGACTTTGTTTCCTATCACTATGCGCTTATACCTCTCCTAACTCTTCCATCATTTGAGAAAATACCACTCAAATAGCAGAAATCCTCAACTTATTCCAAAGTATCATTGTTCACCTATATATTGAATTTGCGATTATTTTCAATCACTATGAAACTCTTCCTACGTTTGAGAAAATAATAAGTTTCCAAATAATACAACTTTTAGTATAGCTCCGTCCCTGAGTTCAGCTTATACCAAGGTTCCCAAGCGATGTGATAAAAATGCTTTCACGGAGAAACGAACCCATGTTCCTCATTATAAATGAATTGTATAGGAATTCTCGTTGCTTTCACTCGGCCTTTGTGCGCGCCTCAGCCACCTGACTCGAGTCGCACTCTCATGGTTGCCAAAGTCCATTTTTTTCTTCTTTTATTGCGGAAATCGCCAATTTAAATGTTCTTTCTATTCGGGTCATAATATTGTGCGTTGTGTTATCTTTCGAGTCAGCGGCCGCTGTCTAAGGGTTAGCAATCACGCAAAGCAAAACGACACCCTCGCTTCGATTACTGGGGGATTCAATTCCGGACGCATTTTTCTATAAGGCCGTTTTAAATATGAATTTATGTTTTTGCGTAGCTTATTTGCTGCTCAAAGTAAAAATTATGAATTTTAAAAGAATATATACATGGATCTCAAAATGTACGAGTATGTTGCAAAATGCAAAGTCATCGTGAGAGAAAAGTGTGAAAGGAGGAGAACTAAATGTGATATATGGGTGAGCAATGAAAGATTGCAGCAAGCTGAAGAATTCTGCTACTAAGCTAGTATATTATCTGATGGTGGAAAAGTATATGAATGATAGTCCACTACAGTATTTCGTACTAAAACATATATATTTGAATCGAACAGTATTAAAATCTGCCAAAATGATAGTCCACTATAGTATTTAATACTAAAACATATATATTTGGATCGGACAGTATTCAAATCTGCCAAAATGATAGTCCACTATAGTATTTAGTACTAAAACATATATATTTGGATCGGACAGTATTAAAATCTACCAATAATGATAGTCCACCACAGTAGTTGGTACTAAAACATATACATTTGGGTCGGACAGTATTAAAATCTGCCAAAATGATAGTTCACAACATTTTAGTACCAGCTTTAATGTATGGGTGTGAAACGTGGATGTGGAACGTGATTGAAAATAGCCGAATAAATGCTGAAGAAATTTGTGCATTGAGTAGAACACATGGAGGGACTATGTATGACAGAATGCGTTATAAAGTGGTGAAGAATTCGAACTTAAGGCTTATCTATTTAGAAAGATGAAGAAGACCAATATATATAATAGTTTGTGCATGTTGAACGAATAAATCAGGAAACACTAATATAATAAATTTTCAGTACAAATGTGAGCATAAGGCGGGGAACAGGAAGACCAAGGAAAGTATGGTTGGATCAAGTGTATAATATTTTGAAAGAAAGGTAAATGTAAAAAGTCAGAGGAATCGTAGGAGCTACATGAGAAGGTGTATAGATGTAGAGGAGTTTGGAGATATGTTACATTTGCCTACTCCGCTAGTGACATGGCGTGTTTATATGTTTTCATGCATATGAAAATATTCATGCTGCTAATCATAAATCATATAACATTTCTAAATACTAGTAAAATAGCTCTGTAAAAATCTATTTAACCAAAGGCAGCAGAAGATTAAACCGGCCGATCGTCATAGAACTCTCGTCTCCTTTCGCCAAGACTGTGATTGCTGAAGTGACTTACACACAATAAACCATTACACAATTGTATTGTTAGACCATTTAACATCTGGTTTTACTGTTTTACATCTGATTTTTTTTTCTGCAACTTATACACTACGTATCATAAATTTTATGGCGCTTTTAAACAACGGTAAAATAGCGCTGTATAAAACTGTGTAATGAAAGGCTGCTGAAGATATAACCTGCCGATCGTCATGGAACTTTATCTCCTTTCAATTAGAACTTTGGATTTGATTTGTTGTGACTATTAGTTGCTAAAGTGCACAAACATATACAAGATATCCCTAGTGTGATTGTTAAGCCACCCTATGGATGTAAGACGCTTGCATCTCTTTTGGTGTATTTCTACTCTAAGAAGGAAAAATGTATACAACCTTGAAGTACTCCTTTCGGCACTTGAAATGGTCTTAACTTGTAAGATAATAAGCTATATAGGAACAATACATTGTACCCAGGGAGTGAGTTTTTAAAATATTTTTTAAATATTTATGAAATTGAAGAATTATGGTGCATATTTCGTTTTATTATTATAAATCGGTAAAAGTGGAAACTGTATTGCAAATTGGAATTTGTTATAACAAATTATCCATAGATTAATTTTTTGTTATAATCTATATTTTCCTTGTACTTGAGATAAGTCAGCTTCACACGCACCCGTGCGTTCATACTCGCTAACAGGTTAAAAGAACTAGTCTAATCTTACAGATGGCCATATTTTGAACATATAGAATAATGCTTTTTGTAATAAGATAAAATTGAAACTTGAAAAAAAAGTTGTTCGACTTGGTTCATTTATTTTAAATGCGCCAGAACCAAACATGATATCTCAACATAGAAGGGAATATTTAGATTAAGAAGAAGACAAACTGGTTCATATAATGATCTTCTTACTTCTACCGTATTACACAGCTATAAACTGACCATGCAACAAATCATTTGAAAAAAACCAAAGCCCAATTGGCAACCCTGCTCATTAACAGGTCCGGAGTTCAGGTTTCGTAACAAACACTTGTTGCTTTGTAACTAGCGGCATTGCACTGCGATCGCTGACTGATAACCTACTGCTGGTAATTCCATCCAAGACAAAACAACGACATCATCCAGTATCAAGGTCCAGAGTAACATTAAAAACACATGAGTATGTCTAACAAATATGCAAAATATAAAAAAATACTGAATCTACTTTTATAAAAGTTTGTACATTTACTTGACGATTCTTTTAATACTTGTATACTGTATACGGCTCTTCCAAAATTTAAGCGGAGCCATGGCACATCATCGTCAAGAGTTGTTTAGTTAGTTGTTCTTATTTGAGAATATCTTTAGGCATTATAACTTGTTTTGCTTAATGGTTGTTTATTGCTATCCATATGTGTTGTTTTGACTTGTGTATTTGAGCTAGATAACCTGGGGCTACATGAATTCGGCATTGACCAGTCAAATGCCTAGGAATGAGGAATGCTTTTGACACGCTGCTAATGACAGACCCCAGTTGCGAAAACATTTTACGTCTGCGTATGTTTGTATACACAAATCTTCTTTGATTGATTTTCGCTTTTGTAGATGATCAGACACTTCAGACTGTTATGCTAAATGGGCATATGAATACTTCTCTATAACAGTGTTCTTTAACCGTTTGATATTTTATAATGTCTTGTCGATACATACTTGAAACCGTGAATTTCTTTATGATATACTCAATCAAGACTTTTTATTTGTGATATTCTTCATTGATTGTATATTTTTTAATCAAATGTTTACTTTATTCTACTCAACATTAGACAAACGCTCTAAATCAGCCGTCACACTAGGCTCGTTGCCTGTTCTGAGACAGTTGACTTAAATCTAGGAAATTTACATATCTTCTTCTTCTCAGTGTCATGTCATGCCAGTCCAATCACGTACGAGTATATTGCGGAGCCAGGAGATTTGCCTCCTGCTAACACCTCTTCGGCCTTCTATTTTGCCTTGGATGATCAAGTGCAGTAATTTGTACTTTGCTCCTCTCTAAGTACATGACCCAAGTACTTTTGACACTTTATTGAACACCGTTATATAAGCGAGTTTATTTCCACATAGTAATATCTTCCTACTAACTACCATAAACAAGAGTGGCGTATATTTGTGTCCCCTGTCATGTGAGAGATTAAAACTTGTTTTAATTACACAAGGAAAGAAAAATGAAAAAGCTAAACTGAACATATTAAATGTAGAGAACAATTAAATAAAAAAGAAACGTTAACAAGCATTTTAAAATATCAGCAATGACCGGGAAAGGAGAAGGGAAATTGGAAAGTAAATTATATTTTATTTTGTTACACTTTCGTTGTATGCAGTATAAACAGAAAACTTTTCAAGAGGTCTTAAGTGAAACCAGACTGGAACCCTTTGTTAGAACATTAGGGCATCGGCGGAAATCCGCAACCCCCGGATTGGAAGACAGGTGTCTTACCAATTAAGCTATGAATATCGTTTGATTGCTAGGTGAGAGGTTACAAGTTTGTTTTATTACGCTACGAATAAAAGAAATTGAAACCGAACTTAACATATTAAGTGTAGATAACAAACGAATAAAAATAATTTAAATTAAATATTTTAAAATATCAGCAATGGCTGGGAAAGAGGAGAGATGATGGAAAAATAAAATTATGGAATAAAGAAAACACGCAACATAACTAAAGAGACAAAGTGTTTTATTTTATTTTTGAGTGACTCCAATGAAGGAGCGAGTCTTCTGGTAGTTGAATTCAAAGTCTGACGGCATGAATAGTCGGATAAATGATAAATTCTGCGGGTCTGGTAGAAAAAACTAAACCGCAGAGTTATAAAATCAGAGACACAGATCAGCAGCCCATTCAAAATATTTTTGGCATTGTTTATCAATATTTTCTTCTTGTGTCTTCAATTCTTGTAATTTGAGTATATCGGAATATTGACCTCTATGAATATTTTGTCGAAGTAAGTATTTATCTAAGCACTTCATTTCACAATGACAATGGCAATCTATTTCTAGATGGAGGAAAGATGATTGAGATGGTATGGGCACGTTGGACGTAGAGCACCCGATCAAATTGTGAACCAGGCAATCTCCATGGATCTTCCTCGAATAACAACCAGAGGAAGACCAAAGAATTCATGGGTGGTGCAAAAAGATAACCCGATGCAGAGGCACGGCCTGGGGGACGTAGTCCGGGACAGAAGAGCATACAACCTGAGGACGAGGAGAGCTGACCCCAACAGTCTTCGCAGACAATGAGTTGGGATGGAGCCAGGGAGAAGAAGAATGGCAATCTATTTCAACCAACCAGAAAAATGTTAATTTTTTTTCCAGTATCGGGTGAAAGACAAGTGATTTATACAAATAAAATAAAATAAAAGAAGTCCGAAATAATTTAACAATTTAAGTATTATAACAATTTCTCCAACTGACCTCCGTGGTTCAGTTGGTAAGACGCCTGTCAACCAAGCCGGAGGTTGCGGGTTCAAATCCCACTGGAACTCAGATTTTGTTTTTAAAGAATTCCAGTCAGATTTTCACTTAAAACCCCTTAATATATATCTGGTTGGCTGAAAGAGATTTCCACATGACAATCAACCCACCAGGTTGTACTGTACACAACGAAAATGTAATACAATTTCGAAAAAAAGTACGGGATTTTGTAAAGATTAGATAATCAGGAATCCAGAATATTCGGTACAGTTTGAAACATGTTAACGACGGAACCAGTCGTATGTTAGTACGCAGCTGGTACCAGAGCTAAACGCTCAAGATATTAATTTTTATTTTATTTTACACATGACAAGAAATATACTTAATTTGCGAAAAAACAACAGGTAATTTAAATTGGACACACAATTTTAATGGATCTGGTTTTGTTGCCTTCGTGTCCCCAGTAAATTTTTCGTATCCCCAGTAAACTAGGCTTTTGCCTGTATCTTACTGAGGACATGTAGCATGAAATAATAAATCGATACTTAATGGACAACGTGATAAATGAAGAACGGTGAATGTGTAAAATTTTGCAATCTTGGGAATTCAAAAACTGAAATCTTATTTATGTGAATCTCATTTAGAGTCTGCAAAGGCCAACTAACAAAAAAACGTTACCAGCTACAATTGACGGATGAATTGTTTTGTAACGATATCAGAAATATGGACGCGTTGAAGACTACGGGAGAGACTTACACGTATGTTCAGTATAGGACCTCGAGATGCTGTGACTAATGATGATGATGATGAACCAAACGTATTACTTGAAAAAGCCACATCACTAACCATCTATCCTCTCTCATCTTGAAAACAAAAACACTAATTTTAGAGTGGCAATGATCTGTAGAGTGTTATTGGAACTATCTCAGCTTCTTGCGGAGCAATTAAATAAACAAACACTCGAAGAGGAATTCTCGATTGACGATGCACATGCCTTAAGACTTGAGCATATTGATATAAACAATATTGTGTTCGTTTTTTATTTATATTGAAATTAAACTGTTGAAATTTTTTAGTTTTTCTTAGATTTTGGAACACTCGGAAGATAATCAAAAGAAACTGGGCTACCTTGGAAGTATTGTTTAAACCAACGGTCCATAAACTATGGTACGCATAGCACTAGTGGTACGTGATTTCCTAGACCTTTTAATAGCTTACCTTTTTGCTTGACCTTTTAATAGACGCCCAGACCTTTTAAAAGCTTCTCTCTTAAATATATTTTCTGAAGTTTATTTTGAGATATATTATATTTGCGATTTCGGCTATGTTGCTATCAAAGAACCTTTATTTATTTGAATTAATCTGATGCGATATTTGTGGGATTATTTTACTATTTTTTCTACCATTTATTAATTTTCTATTTTTTTTCTTAATCTACGTGTGGGCTGAAAATATCTGATGTCCTCGCAACCGGGCTCGCCTTACATTGTTCAGGTGTATCTCAGCCGGGAGGATGTTATGAGATGAGCCCAGGCTTTTTGAAAGCTTATCTTTTAAATGTATTTTCTGCTATTTATCTTGAGATATAATATATGTGCGATTTTAATGTATTTATGCATGTAACTACATACTATGTTGCTATCAATGAACCAATTTTTATTATTAATATGTTTTCAGTCTAGTAGTACGCGTGGAAGAAAGCGCCAATAAACTAATATTTCATGAAATTTATGTATAATTTTTAAAATGTCAAAGCCTAGAATTACTCAAAAACAATCTCAGCTAACCCAGATTTGGGCTTATATTTTGAACTTGGTCACTTTAGCGCGACAGCAAGTTAAACAACACTGATCAGATCTAAAGCCGTGTATCGATTACGCGCGGCAAACCATCGAACATTGGCTCGCGCGGCAGTCACACTTAATGGATACTGAGTTGCCGCGCGAGCCAAATCGATCATTCGACGACGACCTCCGTGGCCTGGTGGTAAGACGCTTGTCTGCCAATCCGGAAGTTGCGGGTTCAATCCCCACTGGAATCCAGTTTTTTAATGGAATTCCAGTCTAGTTTTCACTTAGGGACCATTAAAATATATTTTTAGTTGGTTGAAAGAGATTGCCATATGGCAATAAACTCGCCAGGTGAAATAAATAAATATCCATTAAGCGCGGCTGGCACGCTAGCCAATGTTCGATGGTTTGCCGCGCGTAATCGATACACACGGCTTTATAGTCGTGCGCTGACAAAACCCTTCGTGATAGAGTACGTAACACAGAAATCCGAAAGACGTGCCAAGTTGAAGATATTGTAAGATGGGGACGACAGAGAAGAAGGTTCTGGAACGAACACGTATCCAGAATGCCGGAACCAAGAGCCGTAAGAATGGCGAGGGGAAGTATCCCCCAAGCAAGCAGACCTCCAGGACGACCTCCCAAAAGATGGAAAGACAGCTGGCAGTCGACGTCGCAAGAGGCAAACAATGATGCAGGACCATAACAGGCCTAAAATAAGATGATGAAGAAAAAGGAACTTTTTGAAAAACACTTTTAAATCTGTTGTGTAAGGTCTTTTGGAGTGTTGTACTGCGTAGTTAGGCTCATGATTTTTTATTATTTCTACTGCAAAACATTTATAATTTGAAATTTTATATTTAAACACTTTGCGTTTAACTTTTGGCGAAAAATTTTAACCTTACTAAGTAAATAGTTGTATTGTATTTACTTAGTAAACTTTAAAAGTTTCCGTCTCAAGGACATAAAAGAAGTGATATAATGAAACAAAAGAAAATCAATACAGTCACTTTGTAGTTCAAAACATTTTTTAGAACGATGAATTGAATTTTCAATACCAATATTTGTAAAAAAGGGAGGAACGAGACTATTTTGACGTATGATATTATCAATTATATTCGTATACAAGTCTTTAACTTCTTTCAACCAGATTTTGAAAGAAGTTAAAGTGATAACAACGAATAATAGAAAAAATTGCATGATGTGATGTATGAATGCGGAGGAGGCGACTGTTGTATACTTGGATAGAAAACTTGAGAGATCTGTTTTATCTGCCAACATAACAATAGAATCTCAATTATCAACATAACAATAGAATAAATAAATAAGTTACTATGATCAAAGCTTAAAAAGCACTTATCGTCATGGAAAACCTTAACTATTTTTTATCATCACCATCTACTCCAGACTTTCAACATAACAATAGAATAAATAAATTAGTTACTATGGTTAAAGCTTAAAGCACTTATCGTTGAGGAAAACGTTAACTATGTTATTTTTCATCATCGCCATCTACTCCAGACTTTCACCATAAGAATAGAATAAATAAATAAGTTACTATGGTTAAAGCTTAAAGCATGTTACGTCATGGAAAACGTTAACTATTTTTAATCATCGACATCTACTCCAGACATTCAACATGACAATAGAATAAATAAATCAGTTACTATTGTTAAAGCTTAAAAAGCACTTATCGTCATGGAAAACGTTAACTAATTGAACGCAGTTTACGAATCCTTAAGGGAGGTTTGTATTGAATACTTTTAGTAAATCGTTTTCTAAGTACCGTTACAAGATCTGACCAAGTTTCAATGATTTCAAATTGAGTTTTGACAGTTCAAACATTCTCCGAAGTGCCTAGTTGACGTCTAATATCGGAATTCGATTTCCAAACAGTGTTTATTACCATTCCAGCAGAGATTTGAGTGAAATGCTCCGCTTAATTGGTCACATGTTAGACTTAGACGTGTGAGGCCAGCGGCTCGTCCAGTCCAAGTATCCCCTTCTAGTTCACGATCTTCATTTACACGATTCCTGTTTTAAACGATTTATAATGAATTAGTTAATCCGGACATTGTCAAAATCTGCTAAGATAATGATAGTCGACAACAGTATTCTAATAACAACTATGATGTATGGAAGATAAACGAGAATGTAAAAATATACTAAAAGGAGCCGAATAAATACAGTAGAAATGCCTGCACTATACAGAACATGGAGTACAACGTTTGACGGAATATAAAAAAAGTGATGAGGGATGAATGTTAACTTAAGGCTGATGTATTGAGTCAGATGAAGAAGAACACACTGAGAAAGGCTGTCCTGTTTGTACTCTCCTGATGATGAGATGAAAACCTTGAAACCGGTAGGGTTATACCGTTACATGAAGTGGAATAAACAATGTTTGATAAAACATATCACAATATTATTTTAAGTAATTTTTATATGCCTAGGATGTTATTTGAACGAATACTTTCTAACATAGTTCTATCTTTATATTTTTTGTATAATATGAATGTGTGAGCTAAAAAAGATCTGTGTGCATCCATACATCTCGACATACATGCTCTGTTTTTTATACTGTTTACCTTCCTCTCAGTTAAAATTTCTCCACCTCCACCCACTCAAATATGCCGATACAGATGCTGGGAAATACCTATTCAAATGGTGCAGCCACAACCTTCATATCTTTACACTCAACTTAAATACATTTATTTTGTAATATTTCTAATTTGTCAATAAATGTGGGTTCAAATTCCAAGTTAGAGCGCTCTTGAGGAGAGTTTGCTCCCTAAACGGCGCTAAATAAACTGTATTTTTTTTATTTATTTTTATCATACTTTGGAAGATATATACCCTGATTTGTTCGCTTTTTAAAAAATATTGAGACGTTGTATTTTGTTTTATCATTGTTACAGTCAAAATCCCATTTAGTATAGTTTATTTTGTCACTAAATAAATACGAGTATATTACGAAATATTTCAATATTTAGAAGTTAACTCACGTGTATTTCGAACCTGGGCTGTGTATATCGGGCTGTCGTAAAGTTTACAGCCGCAAATTAAAACTTAGCGGCGGAGTGCTATAATACGCTTTATGAGGGCGCTTTTATTGTGGCCATTGTCTTAGGAATGCAGGTGTATTATAAAATATCATAAAATTTGTTTTATCGTGAGCACCACTGCTTTGAAGTTTACTTAATTGTTCACTTTCTAATTTATTCAGGGTCATAATGCATTTTATTGTATTAAAACCTCTCTTTGGGGATGCGCGTTTACTGTACATAATAGGGTTGTCCAGCAAGTAGTTTCTTCTTTCTCAAATAGATGTCGTTAGGACATTTTTTTGTTTCTTATTTCATTCTAAACGTGCTGAATGTATTATATATTATTATGAAAGGAAATAATAAAATAGAATAAATGATAAAAGCATGACTAAGCGAGTATACATGTAAGTCAAATGTGCAAGGTGCGCGTAAAACAGACAGACCAAGGAAAACGTGGCTGTACTAAATTGATCAGATTTTGAAAGTAAGTAAAGTGACAAGTCTGAGTAATAGAAGATTATGCATGACGAGATGTATGAATGTCGAAGAGGCGAAACATGTGTACTTGGATAGAAAATTTTGGACATCTGCTCTTTCTGCCTACCCCGCAAGGGACACGGCATTATAATATATACATATGTATATAAAGGTAATAGTTTAGTAAGATTTTTGGTGACTGTCCGCCCAACTGGATTTTTTGGCGTTGTTTTAAAGATGGAACCATATAAGTTGGTTTTTTTTTCGGTGCTTCGTGAGTTTTTACTACCGCATAGGAAAAAAATACGACACAAACCAAAAATTCAATGTGTGTACAGTGTATGGAGACAATGCAGCAAGCGAACTGTGTCAAATGTGGTTTAAAAAAATTCGTAATGGTGGTACGACAGTCTAAATTAATATCCGCTCTGGAAGACCAATTGATAACTACGAGAATAACCAGCGTTCTACAACACGAGCAAAATGCTGAAATACTAAAAAAAATCTAAACCCACTATTCATCTAAATACGAAAATTTTGCGTTTGAATTTTACCATAATTTTCGATCTGCGTGGCCTAGTTAAACAGATATCAGTCCTTTGTTTTATTTTATTTCAACGGTCAAATGACCTTTTTGATACAACGATTAAAAAACAACAACAAATATAATTTAACATTGACATACAAGCTGTGTAAAAAAAATATAAAAACACAACATAGCTAAACTACACAATTCAATTAATTTATAGCGGCAGGATAAACTTTTAATCCGAGGTAACGAAATAGATTTCCCATGTTACCCAATTTAGTTTTCACTTAAGTCCTTTATAACATATTTCTGGTTATTTAGAAGAGATTGCCACATGTTCGAGATTGCTGTTCGACCCCACCACCACCCGCGCTGTTATAGGATTCAAAACAAACCCCCATCCAGTGCGATCTACACGAGACGATCAGAATGGCAATAGAGATTGTCATACTGCAATAAACTTGTCAAAACGTATGCTGTTCTTGATATGTGAACTGCAGGCTGCCCTCCCGTCTTTTGGGGATCTGTCTTTTAGTATTTTTATTTTTTACGATATCCCGATTAATCTGGTTAAATTCATAGCTATGAGAAATTCTTCTGGACTCGTCTTTTTTTTTAATTTTTTTTAAACAAAGTAATATATTGTACAAATATTTGCCAAGGCTTTACCTATATACAAATGTATTGCTTAACTAATCTTATTTTTGTTATAATTTATGAACTTACTTAATCTTATTTTCCTACATGTCATTTTATTTTTATTTTTTACAATCTTAATATATGTGTATCGGACGTGTGCTCTCACTATTGTGTGTGTGTGGACATTGACATAATCATTATATGGTGGAGTGATAGTTGTAAAGTTAAATTTGATGTAAATCCTTCATTGCATGTGGTATAATGAAATAGACAATGCTGTGTAGGTATGTATGTAAATTCATCTGATGTGTTGATATATGTAATAAATATTTGCTATATGTTTGTAATTATATGTTCTTGTGTGTAATATTTATGTTTGACTCCGATCGTGTTCGCAACCGCAAGGGAAATAAAGGACTTGCGGCCGAACCATCGGAGTAGGGCTCGGCCCGGTCGGCCTAAGCAGCGCTCAGAACCCCGAAAGTTTTATTTTGCGGGTAATGGGCGCTTGTGATGACCGACAGACCATTAATATAGAGGGTCCCCTGTTTGCGAAATTATATTATATTCTCAGTACTACCGACTATACTGTGTTTTACTTTGAGACCCGCTACTTTGAGACCCGCTACTTTACTTCCTAGCATAATCTTCAGAACAATCAATGTTTCTAATTGTTCATGACCTAAAAAAATATTATGATGAATTTTAAACATATGAAGAATAATAAAATTTAACCGATTTTTCCCCAATTAAGACACAAAAGTACCGTGTTAATTTAAAACAGTATTGAATTTCTATAAAATATGGGGTCTTTCAAATTGAGCGTTTTTTTTTATTCTTGAATATAATACACAATTTGCTTTCATTTCAAAAACGTTTTATTGGTCATCGAAGTATTAATGTATGACATTTAAACACAAAAGACAATATCCGCCAAATGTCCACCTCTTGCAGCTTCACAGATGTCCACTCTTTTGTCAAAATTTTCGATGACATTTTGGCATTATTGCGGTTCTAATTCACCAATACCGCGAATAATTTCGTCCTTCAGCTCAGGAATTGATCGGTGGTCATTCTTATAGACCTGGCTTTTCACGTAACCCCAGAGAAAATAATCAAACGGTGTCCAATCACATGATCTTGGTGGCCAATTAACATCACCGTTTCCGGAGATACATAAAATATTTCAACAATTTGAACGCGTTGTTGTATTGTATACGACTCAATTTTTATAAATGTCATACATTACACTTCTCAAATGTCCCAAGACCCAAGAAAGTTCGCGACGCCATCTGTGTTTTATCCACGAATTAAAAAACCGCTCAATTTGAAAGACCATATATATCTCAATATAATAAACTATTTCTTGTTACCAGGGTCTTCAGGGAGAAGGCTAATACTATAAACTATGGCTATTTCTCACCCCTTATGCGATTGCACAGATTGGGAACACGATAGCAGTGGACATTTAATAGTAATATTTAAGACTTCATAATATTGATCAGGATCAATCGTTTGTAAATTTACTGTAATAAATTTTAAATTAAATATCAATTGTAATTTTAACCCTTGAGCGGGCGCATCTAATCTGTGAGATGAGGTACCTAGTTTTTTTTTTGTGTCAATGGGCGAGATTTGCCGACAAAGAGGTGAGGATTATAGTTGCATCCTGACTCCCTACCCCTCACACAAGGGTACCTTTGTTATTTCTCCAGTGCAACGTTGGTCTCCATGACGGACGTTTTAATCTGCTGGATGAGTTGCGCCCGATTACGTAAGTATTTTTGATGTACGAAATTTTATTTTTTCCTAATATTTTTTTTTATATATCTGCAATAGTTCGTATATCTACGTTCTAGCCCCTAATTCAATGATAGTGATCGTTATTTACTATATAAATACAAACATGCACGAATGGTATGTGAAAATTGTCATAAGAATGTTTTCGAAAATGTTCAGCATGAGCCTGATCAGGAATAACTTTCTAATCATATTTTGATTACTCCCTTTTGTTTTCGTGAAGACGTTTTATGATCACAAGTGAATTGAAATTTTACATTCTAAATAATGTTTGTAAAAGTGCTAGCATAGTGTTCTCTAATGTTAAGTTATTGCTTTTATTTTCATCACATGAACACGTACCTTATGAAGATGTGACAGTTAATTCCGCACACTTTTTATTGTGATAAATCTTTTTAACAAACCTATTGTGGGTATTAAATGGCTGAAATAAATTGTGATGTTACTGAATTGCATGAGTTGTGTTGATAGCTGCCAACAAAAGACTGAGAATGTTGTAAACTAGTTATTTTCTATTTTAAGAAAAACAATATGAGAATTTTTTAAATTTTTTTATTTAAAAGTGCCAAGAAATGTACAAATGTTATACTACTAGGTAAGTCCAGAAAGTAAATGTACTGAATTTTTGTAGGTTACAATTTTTTTTATTTAAACAAAAAAAATACGTGGTTACCGTAGTACATATGTAAGCTATTTTTCGACATAGTCGCCATTCCTCTCAATGCAGGTGGTGAAGCGGGGTATCAACTTTTTGATGCCTTCCTCGAAGTAGTTTCCCGCCAACCCCTCCGTCCACTTCTCCACCTCCTCCTTTACCTCCTCGTCGGTTGAAAACCTTTTTCCACCCATGTGCAGCTTCAGGGAGGTAAAGAGATAGTAATCTGAAGGTGCTAGGTCAGGGGAAAGCGCGGGATGGTTCAGGACATCCCATTTAAACGAGGCGAGCAGTTCCTTCGTGGCGTTGGCCGTGTGTGGTCTGGCATTGTCGTGCAGCAGACAGACTCCCTTTGTCAGCATGCCTCTCCTCTTGTTCTGAATCGCCCTCCGCAATTTTTTTAGGGTCTCACAGTATCTTGCAGAGTTGATGGTCTTCCCTTGAGGCATATATTCAATTTAAATTATGCCTTGACAGTCCCAAAACACGGATGCCATGATTTTCTTGGCTGAAATTGTGGTTTTGAACTTTTTGGCGGAGGGTGAAGAGGTGTGACGCCACTGTTGAGACTGCCTTTTGGTTTCAGGCGTGTAGTGTGCAACCCAAGTTTCATCTCCAATAACGATGGAGCGGAGAAATTCATCTCCATGGAGTTTGCAGCGCCTCAAAAAATCTTGCCCGGCCTCCACTCGATTCAACTTGTGTTGGTCTGTCAGCTGTTTTGGCACCCACCTCGCGGACAGTTTCCGATATCCGAGGGTTTTTGTGATGGTTTCGTGTAGTAGAGATCTGGAGATTTGCGGAAACATCGCAGAAAGTTCATCCACAGTCAATCTGCGATCGTCACGGAGCGCATTTTCGATTTTTTCCACAATTTCATCAGTCACAATTGAAGCTCTTTCGCTCCTCTGATCATCATGCACAGACGTACGACCGTTTTTAAACTCGCGACACCACTTGTACACACTCGTACGACTCATAGCTTTATCACCATATGCAGTTTTCACCTCATTATAAACCTCAACCGGAGGTTTTCCCTTCCAAACGAGATAGCGGATGACGCTGCGTATTTCGCACTTGGCGGGAGATTGGATTGACATTTTTCACGAAACGTGTTGTCGCGTCGACACTTCTCAACGTACTGACCTCGAACTGGTCTCGTTGCGGAGGGGAAGAGTCAGGCTACACGGAAGTGTAGCCAACATGTCGAAAATAAAATCCATCCGGTCGTGAGAGCCTTAGTACACTTACTTTCTGGATACGCCTCGTATATAATCATGTTTGAGTGAAAAGTACAGTTTGATAAGCTTTCCCTTAAGCGTAAGCAGAAATTTAATGTTTAATCTCACAGATGAGTTGTGCCCGAACGTGTTAGGATTTGTATTGCGCCCGACGGAGGGTTAAGAAAAGTATGATTGGACCAAGTGAATGATATTTTGAAACGGAGAAAAATAAGAAGCAAATTATCGTAGGAGGGTGTGGAAGAGGAGAAATACGTGTGTCTAAATATAAAAGTCCGGCAGTCTGTCCTCTCTGCCTACCTCAGCGGGGAAACGGCTTGATGATATGTTTGTATTTTTGATGTTCATATGACATATTTTTGTTTTCTGTTTTGTACATAAAGATGTTTCTATTTAATTATCAATTTTGTTGTTGATTTTCATTTTTGTTATGTAATTTGTTTGATTCGTATTGGAATTTGATGTTTAAAGAATTAATGAATAAATAGGGGCTGCAAACCACTTTGAAACATGATACTTATTTTATTTTGACGATGTAACCAATTGCGCTAAACAAAGGTTACAACAATAAGTAGGAATGGGTAACAAAACAATAAAATGTACGTTAGTAATAATCGGTTGTGGTTTCTCGCTTGAATAACTTTCTGGAAGAGTACTTGGTTCATCATCGTCACATCGTAAAATTTTATGCGTTCTCTATAAATAAAATGAAAAATTCTCACGAACTCACCAGTTCTTCTCAAAGTTTCGTTACTTTAGAATCGTCAAACGTAGAAACTACTAAAAACGGCATTGAATTCCCATTTTCTCGATTTGTAAGTGTTTTTTTTTGTTTCAATAAATAGGCAAATAATCTTGCGTTTTTTGTTGAATGAAAGTGAAACATGGACGTGGAATCAAAAGTTATGGTGATAGAAAAGTGTGACAGAAAAGTAAAGCAGGTGTATAGTTGAACAGTAAAAGATTGGAATAAGTTGAGGAATTCTGCTATTTGGGTAGTATTTTCTCAGATGATGGAAGAGTTGCGAGGGATTATGACATATCATATCTTAATATTTGTTTTTTTTTTTTCAATTAAATAAAGTAAATAAAATAAAATGTTCTCGATCCCTTTCAATTTTCTTGTTTGTTTATTTTATTATCTATTGAGATAGTGCTAAAAGCAAATGAATTTATTTATTTTTTGTCCTGTTTTGAGAAGATAAGACTATTCCGAAGCATCCTTACTAATAATCTGGTACAGAGCAACGTTGGGATAACCCAAGATATTACAATAAAAAAATATATGTTAACAAAAATAAAAAAATCTTTTTCGTATTCACTGGTGCTTAAAATAACATAAATACATACATACCATTACGTCATTGCTCTGTTGAGATAAACAAAGGAGACGGAGTGTCAAACTTTTCTGCCACAACATACTTCCTGCGACTTCTCTAAATCCATACATTTGCATGCAATTTCTCCTGTTTCTATTACCTACTCGTTACCTTTTCACATTTCAACACACCATTCGGTTGCTACAACCGAGCTTTTCTTACCTTCCTCTACTGTAACTTTTATTTACGATAACATTGTAGATTTGTTAAATCAGTATTTTGTCTCCCATCCGTTCAACTTGTCCTAACCACCCAAACGTGGTAGATGTGAGTGGAAGGCGTGTGTGAGATAGATCAAGGAAAGTATGGTTGGATCAAGTGAATGATATTCTGAAAGAAGGAAAAGTAGAAAGTCAGAATATCATTCACTTGATCCAACCATACTTTCCTTGATCTATCTCACACACGCCTTCCACTCACATCAACCACGTTTGGGTGGTTAGGACAAGTTGAACGGATGGGAGACAAAATACTGATTTAACAAATCTACAATGTTATCGTAAATAAAAGTTACAGTAGAGGAAGCTAAGAAAAGTTTGGTTGTAGCAACCAAATGGTGTGTTGAAATGTGAAAAGGTAACGAGTAGGTAATAGAAACAGGAGAAATTGCATGCAAAAATATATGGATGGAGAGAAGTCACAGGAAGTATGTTGTGGCAGGAAAGTTTGACACTCCGTCCCCTTTGTTTATCTCAACAGGGCAATGACGTAATGGTGTGTTATTGCCCTGTTGAGTTAAAATAGTAGAAGCTGTGTGGATGTGGAAGATGCTAAGGATGTGTGTCGAGTTAGGAAAGTATGACGCTCTGTCCTCACTGCCTACCCTGACAGAGAAATAGTGTGAGCATATGTGTGTACGTATTATCAAGGCACTGTAAATAAAGCTATAAATACTAGACAGAAAACATAGAAACTACCTTGTTAAAATTTTACATAAATTTCCAAAAAAAATATATGTATTTGGGACACTGCACCTCCGACCGTTTCAATGTATTCGTATGTTTCTAAATTAAAATTATCTTCGAAAATGAATCATTCGAATTAAAAAAAAAAAAGTTTATCTCGTATAATTTACATTTGATATTGATTAAGAATGACTTTAGAGTGGTCTCCATAATTAAGGGAGTATCTATACATTGTCAGCATACCAAAGCTAGATTAATTTCTACCTGTGAATAATTTATTATGTATACAATCCATTAACGTAAAGGATGATGTACAAATTATTTTAAAGGATGATCTATTGTAATTTGATGTTTAAAAAATGATTAAAATAATTTGCTTAATCAATAAAAAGACGTAGCGTTATGAAATTTGTATGTACGATAACTTTGAAGTTAATGAACCGGTCATTATGAGATTTGGCAAACATGTTTTATAATTAGAGAACAAAACTAGATTTTATATAAAAACTATAAGTGCGGCTCAACCTTTTTCCAAGAGAAAACATTTTCTTAAGAATTACAATTATATTAAAAGCACACGATATAATTAAGAATTGGCAGATACTTTTACAGTATCAAAATAAATTCGTTTATCATGTTTTTAATTTTTATTCAGGGGTCTTCAACCTTTTTAATGATATAAAATTTTATTTTGTAAAAATAAATTGAAGTTTCAACTATTAAAATCTATGGTGATTCATTTTGAATTCAAATCTTGAAAAAATACAATGTGCTAGTATACTGCCGTAATAAGCAAAAACGCAGTTAACGGGAAAATAATCAGAAATTTAACTATGTATGAGGCAATATTCCATATCAAATTCTGAACCATAATACATAAAAAAAATACAGAAAACCATTTATTTCAACACAAAAATCGACATAATGTCTTTTTTAATTTTACAAAATACTAGGTTTTTCTAAGCAAAAAAAAAACAATAAAATGTGATTCATAAGCAAAAAGACAGCAAGTGCCTATGCGTTTGCTGCTTTTTTGATTATGAATCACATTTTTAAGCAGCAGTGAAAAACATAAAAGTGCAGTTTTCTCAAAACGTAACTTTTGCCATTAGCTGCGTTTTTTGCTTACGAGGGCAGTACATGTATATAATTTAAAAAAAAAAAACAAATTTAGAATCTCTTGATTTTTCTTAATCCGGAACCCAACATAAGATATAACAAATGTAGTGACAAGAAGTAAATTTGTAAATTAAGTTATTCAATAAATGAATACAAGTGTTTTCTTCTTCTATATTTAAAAAAAATCGTAATAATGTATTTGATTTGACCGTTATATGATATGATCTCTTTTTGTTTTTATCGTATCCTTATAACATTTTTACTTCGTTCAAGTCAGCCAACTCGGATTTTTTTATACTAATAAACAATTACTGCTTGCGTGACCTGGAATTGTCTGTATTAGATATATGGGTGACATATGCAACTTGAGCGAGCACTAAGACAACCCTTTTTGAAAGTCTTATCAAAATGAATTATTTTATATGAACTATATGAGATACTACCACATTTCGGAATATCTACAAAAGTTTCTTTGTAAGTCTCCCCTTGGTAAGTTTTCTTACTTAATATATTTTTCAGAACATATTTACATATATATTCCCCTTGGTAAGTTTTCTTACTTAATATATTTCTTACGAAAGCAATGCATAAAAGTACCTAATCTGATGGCTACAGCTACAATCTTCATATTCTTACACTCAATTTATATTATATTTACCTACCCTTCCGTTATAAGCACAGGCTCCCGAAGCATTATCTATTGCTTGACTAGTCCACCTACAGTATTAGCTGGGACGACCAAGGTCTGAGTGAATGTGATGGAATACAAGTAGCCTGAACGAGTGGATTTGTTCTTGCTAAATAATTTAGTTGTAAGAATTGTTATCTAATTATAAGTAGTATATAGGTGTTAATTATTTCTAAGAAATCATATATCAAGATTATAAAAATAAAAATAAAATGACATGTAGTAAAATAAAATTAAGTAAGTTCATAAATTATAATATATAAATAAGATAAGTTAAGTAATAAATTTATATGTATGATAGGTATAACCTTGACAAATATTTGTACTCGCGATTCTTTTTTTTTTTATTAACGTATTAGAATGCCCTTAAGTAGAGTCTGTTCTCTAAACGACGCTTTAGAAATTGTCCTTTAATTTATCTTTATTAGTATTTCATTGTTATTGCATGGAGTGGAATCATGGACCCTCAACGTTGATAGTATGAACCGACTGGAAGAATTCGAAATGTGGATGCACCGGAGAATGCTACGGATACCCTGGGCGGATATGGTCAGCAACACAAGGGTTCTTTAAAGAGCCAAAGAGTTTGATAGAGAGTTGCTGACTAATATTAAAATCCGAAAGGTGTCTTACTTGGGTCATGTACTTAGAGGAACAAAGTACAAATTACTGCACCTGATCATCCAATGCAAAATACAATAGAAGGCCGAAGAGGTGTTGGCAGGAGGCAAATCTCCTGGCTCCGCAATATACGTGATTGGACTGGCATAAAGAGCGTTGGAGATCTTTTTCGGGCTGCCGGGGACAAAGATGTCTACTCTTAGGTGATAATCAACGTTGGGGGGACCTGACATGACACTGGGAAGAAGAAGAAGTATTTAATTATAATATATACGTATTGTTTGTTACCTATTAAATTTAATTCATTATCACCCACCCGGAGGACTCCAGTGTTAGATATGGACTTCTCCTCTCCCTCTGAACTACTCCTTATCTTTGACACATTGCTTCCGAGAGCCCCATGTCACTTTTCTGGTGTGATCGGCCATCATGTAAAGGGTCTACCCACACTTCTTTTCACTGTTCATGGTCATCACTCCAGCACTTTCTGGGTCCACCTATCAAAGATACATCTTGCAACGTGCTCTGCCTACTTCTAGCAGCTCAGGGTGTGAACCTCACTGCGACATCTGCAATTTAAGTCCGCTGCCTGTATCTATTCAATCGAGGTATTCTGTTTCTCTCTGAGCTTAAATAATAGTTTCTTTGTAAACTGGTTCGAAGCTAATGTCCGCTTGAAATAATGCTGTTTTCCAAAATAAATATTTTTACTGAATTTGATTTTATTGATTGAATACATAACAAAATTTTAAAAAGTACATCTACGTAGAAATTAATATCAGTATGAACTCCATACAAGGATGTGGGCTAAAACATGTCTGGTGTCCTCGCGGCTGGGCTCGCCCTATATTGGTGGAGTGTATCTCGGCCGGGGGGATTTTATGAGATAAACCCAGACCTTTTGATAGTTTTTCTCTAAAATGTATTTTAAGCTGTTTATCTTGAGGTGTATGTATGATTTTGATATGTACCATAAATATGTGCATAATATGTTGCTTTCAATAAACCTGTATTTATTTTATTAAAAAATATAATATTTTAATTCACAATACAGGCTTAGCCCAATTACATTGGAATTCAAAAAATCATATTTAAAAGAAAATTTAATATTCAAAAGTCACTTAAGTCCCCAGTCTTAAAAGTCACTTAAGTCCCCAGTCTTAAAAGTCATTAAAGTTCCCAGTCTTAAAAGAACATTTTCTTTCACTTTTATTAATGTGATATAAAATATGTCAATATTCGTAACAGTCCCGTTCCAAAGAAATTCCCGTTCCCGTTCCAAATTGGCCCCCAAAATTGTACCAACAGAAATCGAACTCGCAATCCCCATTTCAAAGAGAAGCAAGCTTCTAACATATATAGTATAGTAGTAATGTCACTAGGTCACGGAGATCGACATTCCGTGCAGTTTTAATTTAATGGCTTCGTTACATAAAGAGAATGTAGGTTATCAGTTTTAGGTTAATGAAATAAAGAAATATACATATAAGTAGAGTCCACGCGCCGTAAGGAAAGAATAGTGTGGAAGGGTGACCATAATATTTTATTTATTATATATTCAGATTATTTATTATTCATTTAAAAATACAGAGAGGGATTTTTTTGTTTAGAACAAATATTTGTTTATTGATATAGAAAAAGAAAAATTTAAAGAAACAAGAAATTTGATTTATTTCTAACAAACCTTATATTTTATTTACAAATACACAATGGAAAATTTTAAAAAATATAAACGTTTATTGGATTTTTTAGAAACGTATTAGTTAAGAAACACAGTATAGAAATTTTATTAAACATAACAATACAACATAAAAATACAAAAAGAACGTAATTTATTATACGAGTACATAAATAAATTTAAAAATTCTAATTTTATTTCACAAATAAAATTATTCACAGTCTGATGATGATGACACTATCATTTGCTTTACTTAAACTTATTATGAAATTGTTGTTTTCACTTATATGGTCAAATATGTTTTTTCTTTTCCAATATTCCGACTCTATGTCTTTCACATGGCTACATATCCTGCTCCACTCTTCAGAGTTTATCAAAGAAACTTTTTCTATTACTAATTGATCCACTGTATTCAATGTAAACTGTACATTTCTAGAACCAACATACCCTTCGACAGTGGCCCAAATTGTATCTATCGGGTTAAGATCAGGGTGATACGGCGGAAAGCCCAAAACATCGTAGCCATGTTCTTGAAGCAGTCTGTCTATTGGAAATTCCTTAAAATTGTTTTTATGACACGTTATTAATTTGTACAATTCAGGTTTCAGCATATCGTTGGAAAAAGGTATATTTTTTGAGACAAGCCATTGTATTGTCTTTTTTAGTATTTTAATTTGGCTCAGGATTAATTATTTTGTTGTGATTAATTAATTAATTACATTGTCTACAACTACAATGAACCGGGGCTCTCAATTTGATATTAATTTTTCCATAAGCCACTTTCTATAATTATCGAAATTCATATCGTTATGATAATCAATCCCCGATCGTTTGGTGTGACTTATAAATGTCAAGACAATTTGGTAAAAAGCCGCTTTCGCCCCCTGCGTGGACAATAATGAAGCGAGATCCTTTAGATATGGGCTTCCGAAGTCCTTCATTGGAATTATCTCTCCAACCTCTTGAAGATACGTTGATATGGTAATAGTTTACAATAGAATTTTGGTGTCAACTTTGATGCATATGAGTAAAACGTGGACGTGGAAAAAATAACTAAGAGGACCGAAAAAATTGTGTAGATATTTCTACACAATTTTTGCACGTACGTATTCGTGCGTAAAATGCACACACGTATTCGTGCGTTGAGAAGAATACGTGGAGTGACAATGAATTACGAGTACATGATACGTAATGAATTGATTAAGGATGAATGTGAATTAAGACTGATGTGTTGAGTAAGTTGAAGAAAAGTACTCTGAGATGGTTTGGTCGTGTGGAACGAATGAATGAAGAAAGACTAACAAACCGAATATACAGTGCATATATGTGAGCGGAAGGCGTGGTAGAGGAAGACCAATGGGAGTATGGTTGGATCCAGTTGGATCCATATACTTGTATTCACGTAAGTCTCGTCGGTGTAGACCTTATTTCTTCTCTCTATTTCTTTATTATTCTTAAATACGTAATTCTTTTAAACACAACGTCAATTTTTTCTTGAAGTATTTTGAAATTGTCTTTGGTTTTCTGCCATTTGAATCCGATAAATTTTACAACGTCCCTCAGTTCCGATTCGCCACCGGAAAAATGTATTGATTCCCGTGAAATTGGTAATAATGTTGGGATTGCCGGCAGTACTTTTTGATTTATGTGAAAATCATAAAATAATCCTAATGAAGCACTCATCGAAATTGTCGACCTGTATTGTATTTGGCCGATTCCTTTTCTTTTTTGGTGACTTCTTTTCCGCTGTTTGTATTGGAATATACAACCAATTTTAGGAACTTTGTGATATTCCCGTGGCCTTTGAGACTTCAGCGATAAGAACCAAAACATCGATGTTCTAAAAAAAAGTTAAAATAGTGTAAAAAGATATAAAAAGTATGTAACAATAAGTAGACATGCACAGAAATACAAAAATAACAATAAACAAACCTCACTGTGAGTCTCTCGTGATTTCTTCATAGTAGTCATAAACATTAAATATTTTTTTGACACGATGACACACTAATACTAGAAACTGACCAATAAGCACACAGGAGTTGACTAACACGTTCTGTGTAACTTCGCCATAATACAAAACAGTAACACATTCTTTCCTTACATCGCGCGGACTCTACATGTTCAAAAGGTTTTAACGTTTTATGTCATAATCAACGTCAATGCGTTTCTACTTCAATTTTATCTTGATTTATTACAATTCTAGCATTATTCTCCGAAAGTGGGTGTTTTGTTGGTAAAATGTAGTTGAATTCATTCATACATGAAAATATTGAAATTGTGAAAAATTTGAAGTTTGGGACGAAAACATGTAGAACAAATAATAATTATGTGGTGATTATGTACAAATATAGGTAAACTTGGTAGTCAATGGCAGTTTTTCGAGTAAAATTTCCGACTACACTAACCAATGTTCATACATGTTTGGAAGGTTTAAATGTTTTATGTCATGATCAACGTCAATGCGTTTCTACTACACTTAAGTCTTAATTCATTGTAATTATAGCATTTTTGTACGAAAAATTGGTATTTTGTAAGTCAAAAGTAATAAAACTCATTTTTTACTTGAAATATTGACGCAAAATATTGAAATTTAACAAAATTAGACGTTTGGGACGAAAAAACCGGAAACACGTCGAACAAATAATAATTCTGTGGTGCTTTTGTAAACTTGGTCATCAATGGCAGTTTTTCGAGTAAAAAGTGTAAAATTTCCGTCTATGTTCATACGTATTTAGGAGGTTATACAGTTTTATATTGAAGGCAATGCGTGAACGTTTGGCTTGATTCATTACAATTTAAGCACATTTGAAGTCAATGCGTTTCTACTATACTTTTGTTCTGACTCACTACAATTTAAGCACTTTGGTATGAAAAATGGGTATATTGTAAAGTCAAATGTAATGAAATTCGTTTTTTACATGGAAATATTGATGCCAAATATTAAATCCTGGCTAAATAAGACGTTTCGGACGAAAAACATGAAATTACGTAAAACAAATAAAATTTCGTGGGGTGTTTTGTACATATATTCGTAATGTTGGTCGTCAATGGCAGTTTTTCGAGTGAAATGTGTGAAGTTTCCGTCTATTACTATAAAATGCTCATACATATTAAGGAGGTTATAAAGTTTTATATCACAATTGAAGTCAATGCGTTTCTACTATACTTTTGTTCTGACTCACAACAATTCAAGCACTTTGGTATGTAAAATGGGTATATTGTAAAGTCAAATGTAATAAAATTAGTTTTTTACATGGAAATATTGACGCCAAATATTAAAACCTGGCAAAATTAAACGTTTGGGACGAAAACCATGAAAACACGTGGAACAAATTATAATTCTGTGCTGATTTTGTACATATATTCGTAATGTTGGTCGTCAATGGCAGTTTTTCGAGTGAAAAGTGCGAAGTTTCCGTCTATGACTAACAAATGCTCATAAGGAGGCTGTAAAGTTTTATATCACAATTGAAGTTTACATGGAAATATTGACGCAACATACTAAAATTTGGCAAAACAGCCGTTTGGGACGAAAAACATGGAAAAACGTGGAACAAATAATAATTCTGTGGTGATTTTGTACATATGTTCGTAATGTTGGTCGTCAATGGCAGTTTTTCGAGTAAATGCGAAGTTTCCGTCTATTACTAACAAATGCTCATACACATTTAGGATGTTATAAAGTTTTATATTACAATTGAAGTCAATGCGTTTCTACTATACTTTTGTTCTGACTCACAACAATTCAAGCACTTTGGTATGAAGAATTGGTATATTGTAAAGTCAAATGTAATAAAATTAGTTTTTTACATGGAAATATTGACGCCAAATATTAAAACCTGGCAAAATAAGACGTTTGGGACGAAAAACATGAAAACACGTGGAACAAATAATAATTCTGTGGTGATTTTGTACATATATTCGTTATGTTGGTCGTCAATGGCAGTTTTTCGAGTGAAAAGTGCGAAGTTTCCGCCTATTACTAACAAATGCTCATACATATATTTGGGAGGTTATAAAGTTTTTTATCACAGTTGAAGGCAATGCGTTTTTACTTTACGTTTATCTTGATTCATTATAATTCTAGCATGTTAGTACGAAAAATTTGTATATGTTAGTCAAAAGTAATAAAAAAATTTTTTACATGTAAATATTGACGCAAAATACTAAAATTTGGCAAAACAGCCGTTTGGGATGAAAAACATGGAAAAACGTGGAACAAATAATAATTCTGTGGTGATTTTGTACATATGTTCGTAATGTTGGTCGTCAATGGCAGTTTTTCGAGTAAATGCGAAGTTTCCGTCTATTACTAACAAATGCTCATACATATTTAGGAGGTTATAAAGTTTTATATCACAATTGAAGTCAATGCGTTTCTACTATGCTTTTCTTCTGACTCAATACAATTTAAGCACTTTGGTATGAAAAATGGGTATATTGTAAAGTCAAATGTAATAAAATTCGTTTTTTACATGGAAATATTGATGCCAAATATTAAATCCTGGCAAAATAAGACGTTTGGGACGTAAAACAAATAAAATTTCGTGGGGTGTTTTGTACATATATTCGTAATGTTGGTCGTCAATGGCAGTTTTTCGAGTAAATGCGAAGTTTCCGTCTATTACTAACAAATGCTCATACATATTTAGGATGTTATAAAGTTTTATATTACAATTGAAGTCAATGCGTTTCTACTAATGCGTTTCTAATAAAATTAGTTTTTAACATGGAAATATTGACGCCAAATATTAAAACCTGGCAAAATAAGACGTTTGGGACGAAAAACATGAAAACACGTGGAACAAATAATTATTCTGTGGTGATTTTGTACATATGTTCGTAATGTTTGTCGTCAATGGCAGTTTTTCGAGTGAAAAGTGCGAAGTTTCCGCCTATTACTAACAAATGCTCATACATATTTAGGATGTTATAAAGTTTTATCTTACAATTGAAGTCAATGCGTTTCTACTATACTTTTGTTCTGACTCACAACAATTCAAGCACTTTGGTATGAAAAATTGGTATATTGTAAAGTCAAATGTATTAAAATTAGTTTTTTACATGGAAATATTGACGCCAAATACTAAAATTTGGCAAAACAGCCGTTTGGGATGAAAAACATGGAAAAACGTGGAACAAATAATAATTCTGTGGTGATTTTGTACAAATGTTCGTAATGTTGGTCGTCAATGGCAGTTTTTCGAGTAAATGCGAAGTTTCCGTCTATTACTAACAAATGCTCATACATATTTAGGAGGTTATAAAGTTTTATATTACAATTGAAGTCAATGCGTTTCTACTATACTTTTGTTCTGACTCACAACAATTCAAGCACTTTGGTTTGAAAAATTGGTATATTGTAAAGTCAAATGTAATAAAATTAGTTTTTTACATGGAAATATTGACGCCAAATATTAAAACCTGGCAAAATAAGACGTTTGGGACGAAAAACATGAAAAAACGTAAAACAAATAAAATTTCGTGGGGCGTTTTGTACATATATTTGTAATGTTGGTCGTCAATGGCAGTTTTTCGAGTGAAAAGTGCGAAGTTTCCGCCTATTACTAACAAATGCTCATACATATTTAGGATGTTATAAAGCTTTATATTACAATTGAAGTCAATGCGTTTCTACTATACTTTTGTTCTGACTCACAACAATTCAAGCACTTTGGTATGAAAAATGGGTATATTGTAAAGTCAAATGTAATAAAATTAGTTTTTTACATGGAAATATTGACGCCAAATATTAAAACCTGGCAAAATAAGACGTTTGGGACGAAAAACATGAAAACACGTGAAACAAATAATAATTCTGTGGTGATTTTGTACATATATTCGTTATGTTGGTCGTCAATGGCAGTTTTTCGAGTGAAAAGTGCGAAGTTTCCGCCTATTACTAACAAATGCTCATACATATATTTAGGAGGTTATAAAGTTTTTTATCACAGTTGCAGGCAATGCGTTTCTACTTTACGTTTATCTAGATTCATTACAATTCTAGCATGTTAGTACAAAAAATTTGTATTTGTTAGTCAAAAGTAAAAAAAAAAAAATTTTACATGGAAATATTGACGCAAAATACAAAAATTTGGCAAAACAGCCGTTTGGGATGAAAAACATGGAAAAACGTGGAACAAATAATAATTCTGTGGTGATTTTGTACATATGTTCGTAATGTTTGTCGTCAATGGCAGTTTTTCGAGTGTAAAGTGCGAAGTTTCCGCCTATTACTAACAAATGCTCATACATATTTAGAAGGTTATAAAGTTTTTTATCACAGTTGAAGGCAAGGCGTTTCTACTTTATGTTTGTCTTGATTCATTATAATTCTAGCATGTTTGTACGAAAAATTGGTATTTGTCAGTCAAAAGTAATAAAATTCGTTTTTTACATGGAAATATTGACGCAAAATATTAAAATTTGGCAATATAAGACGTTTGGGACGAAAACCATGAAAACACGTAGAACAAATTATAATTATGTGCTGATTTTGTACATATATTCGTAATGTTGGTCGTCAATGGCAGTTTTTCGAGTGAAAAGTGCGAAGTTTCCGTCTATGACTAACAAATGCTCATAAGGAGGCTGTAAAGTATTATATCACAATTGAAGTTTACATGGAAATATTGACGCAACATACTAAAATTTGGCAAAACAGCCGTTTGGGACGAAAAACATGGAAAAACGTGGAACAAATAATTATTCTGTGGTGATTTTGTACATATATTCGTAATGTTGGTCGTCAATGGCAGTTTTTCGAGTGAAAAGTGCGAAGTTTCCGTCTATTACTAACAAATGCTCATACATATTTAGGAGGTTATAAAGTTTTATATCACAATTGAAGTCAATGCGTTTCTACTATACTTTTCTGCTGACTCACTACAATTTAAGCACTTTGGTATGAAAAATGGGTATATTGTTAAGTCAAATGTAATAAAATTCGTTTTTTACATGGAAATATTGATGCCAAATATTATATTCTGGCAAAATAAGACGTTTGGGACGAAAAACATGAAAATACGTAAAACAAATAAAATTTCGTGGGGTGTTTTGTACATATATTCGTAATGTTGGTCGTCAATGGCAGTTTTTCGAATGTAAAGTGCGAAGTTTCCGCCTATTACTAACAAATGCTCATACATATTTAGGATGTTATAAAGTTTTATATTGCAATTGAAGTTAATGCGTTTCTACTATACTTTTGTTCTGACTCACAACAATTCAAGCACTTTGGTATGAAAAATTGGTATATTGTAAAGTCAAATGTAATAAAATTAGTTTTTTACATGGAAATATTGACGCCAAATATTAAAACCTGGCAAAATAAGACGTTTGGGACGAAAAACATGAAAACACGTGGATAAAATTATAATTCTGTGCTGATTTTGTACATATATTCGTAATGTTGGTCGTCAATGGCAGTTTTTCGAGTGAAAAGTGCGAAGTTTCCGTCTATGACTAACAAATGCTCATAAGGAGGCTGTAAAAATTTATATCACAATTGAAGTTTACATGGAAATATTGACGCAACATACTAAAATTTGGCAAAACAGTCGTTTGGGAAGAAAAACATGGAAAAACGTGGAACAAATAATAATTCTGTGGTGATTTTGTACATATGTTCGTAATGTTGGTCGTCAATGGCAGTTTTTCGAGTAAATGCGAAGTTTCCGTCTATTACTAACAAATGCTCATACACATTTAGGATGTTATAAAGTTTTATATTACAATTAAAGTCAATGCGTTTCTACTATACTTTTGTTCTGACTCACAACAATTCAAGCACTTTGGTATGAAGAATTGGTATATTGTAAAGTCAAATGTAATAAAATTAGTTTTTTACATGGAAATATTGACGCCAAATATTAAAACCTGGCTAAATAAGACGTTTGGGACGAAAAACATGAAAACACGTGGAACAAATAATAATTATGTGGTGATTTTGTACATATATTCGTTATGTTGGTCGTCAATGGCAGTTTTTCGAGTGAAAAGTGCGAAGTTTCCGCCTATTACTAACAAATGCTCATACATATATTAAGGAGGTTATAAAGTTTTTTATCACAGTTGCAGGCAATGCGTTTCTACTATACTTTTGTTCTGACTCACAACAATTCAAGCACTTTGGTATGAAGAATTGGTATATTGTAAAGTCAAATGTAATAAAATTAGTTTTTTACATGGAAATATTGACACCAAATATTAAAACCTGGCTAAATAAGACGTTTGGGACGAAAAGCATGAAAACACGTGGAACAAATAATAATTCTGTCGTGATTTTGTACATTTGGTCGTTATGTTGGTCGTCAATGGCAGTTTTTCGAGTGAAAAGTGCGAAGTTTCCGCCTATTACTAACAAATGCTCATACATATATTTAGGAGGTTATAAAGTTTTTTATCACAGTTGCAGGCAATGCGTTTCTACTTTACGTTTATCTAGATTCATTACAATTCTAGCATGTTAGTACGAAAAATTTGTATTTGTTAGTCAAAAGTAAAAAAAATAAATTTTTACATGGAAATATTGACGCAAAATACTAAAATTTGGCAAAATAGCCGTTTGGGATGAAAAACATGGAAAAACGTGGAACAAATAATAATTCTGTGGTGATTTTGTACATATGTTCGTAATGTTTGTCGTCAATGGCAGTTTTTCGAGTGTAAAGTGCGAAGTTTCCGCCTATTACTAACAAATGCTCATACATATTTAGAAGGTTATAAAGTTTTTTATCACAGTTGAAGGCAAGGCGTTTCTACTTTATGTTTGTCTTGATTCATTAAAATTCTAGCATGTTTGTACGAAAAATTGGTATTTGTCAGTCAAAAGTAATAAAATTCATATTTTACATGGAAATATTGACGCAAAATATTAAAATTTGGCAAAATAAGACGTTTGGGACGAAAACCATGAAAACACGTAGAACAAATTATAATTATGTGCTGATTTTGTACATATATTCGTAATGTTGGTCGTCAATGGCAGTTTTTCGAGTGAAAAGTGCGAAGTTTCCGTCTATGACTAACAAATGCTCATAAGGAGGCTGTAAAGTTTTATATCACAATTGAAGTTTACATGGAAATATTGACGCAACATACTAAAATTTGGCAAAACAGCCGTTTGGGACGAAAAACATGGAAAAATGTGGAACAAATAATTATTCTGTGGTGATTTTGTACATATATTCGTAATGTTGGTCGTCAATGGCAGTTTTTCGAGTGAAAAGTGCGAAGTTTCCGCCTATTACTAACAAATGCTCATACATATTTAGGATGTTATAAAGTTTTATATTACAATTGAAGTCAATGCGTTTCTACTATACTTTTGTTCTGACTCACAACAATTCAAGCACTTTGGTATGAAAAATTGGTATATTGTAAAGTCAAATGTAATAAAATTAGTTTTTTACATGGAAATATTGACGCCAAATATTAAAACCTGGCAAAATAAGACGTTTGGGACGAAAAACATGAAAACACGTGGAACAAATAATAATTCTGTGGTGATTTTGTACATATATTCGTAATGTTGGTCATCAATGGCAGTTTTTCGAGTGAAAAGTGCGAAGTTTCCGCCTATTACTAACAAATGCTCATACATATATTTGGGAGGTTATAAAGTTTTTTATCACAGTTGAAGGCAATGCATTTTTACTTTACGTTTATCTTGATTCATTATAATTCTAGCATGTAAGTACGAAAAATTTGTATTTGTTAGTCAAAAGTAATAAAAAAAAATTTTTACATGGAAATATTGACGCCAAATACTAAAATTTGGCAAAACAGCCGTTTGGGATGAAAAACATGGAAAAACGTGGAACAAATAATAATTCTGTGGTGATTTTGTACAAATGTTCGTAATGTTGGTCGTCAATGGCAGTTTTTCGAGTAAATGCGAAGTTTCCGTCTATTACTAACAAATGCTCATACATATTTAGGAGGTTATAAAGTTTTATATCACAATTGAAGTCAATGCGTTTCTACTATACTTTTCTTCTGACTCACTACAATTTAAGCACTTTGGTATGAAAAATGGGTATATTGTAAAGTCAAATGTAATAAAATTCGTTTTTTACATGGAAATATTGATGCCAAATATTATATTCTGGCAAAATAAGACGTTTGGGACGAAAAACATGAAAATACGTAAAACAAATAAAATTTCGTGGGGTGTTTTGTACATATAATCGTAATGTTGGTCGTGAATGGCAGTTTTTCGAGTAAATGCGAAGTTTCCGTCTATAACTAACAAATGCTCATACATATTTAGGATGTTATAAAGTTTTATATTACAATTGAAGTCAATGCGTTTCTACTATACTTTTGTTCTGACTCACAACAATTCAAGCACTTTGGTATGAAAAATTGGTATATTGTAAAGTCAAATGTAATAAAATTAGTTTTTTACATGGAAATATTGACGCCAAATATTAAAACCTGGCTAAATAAGACGTTTGGGACGAAAAACATGAAAACACTTGGATAAAATAATAATTCTGTGCTGATTTTTTACATATATTCGTTATGTTGGTCGTCAATGGCAGTTTTTCGAGTGAAAAGTGCGAAGTTTCCGCCTATTACTAACAAATGCTCATACATATATTTAGGAGGTTATAAAGTTTTTTATCACAGTTGCAGGCAATGCGTTTCTACTTTACGTTTATCTAGATTCATTACAATTCTAGCATGTTAGTACGAAAAATTTGTATTTGTTAGTCAAAAGTAAAAAAAAAAAAATTTTACATGGAAATATTGACGCAAAATACTAAAATTTGGCAAAACAGCCGTTTGGGATGAAAAACATGGAAAAACGTGGAACAAATAATAATTCTGTGGTGATTTTGTACATATGTTCGTAATGTTTGTCGTCAATGGCAGTTTTTCGAGTGTAAAGTGCGAAGTTTCCGCCTATTACTAACAAATGCTCATACATATTTAAAAGGTTATAAAGTTTTTTATCACAGTTGAAGGCAAGGCGTTTCTACTTTATGTTTTTCTTGATTCATTACAATTCTAGCATGTTTGTACGAAAAATTGGTATTTGTCAGTCAAAAGTAATAAAATTCGTTTTTTACATGGAAATATTGACGCAAAATATTAAAATTTGGCAAAATAAGACGTTTGGGACGAAAACCATGAAAACACGTAGAAGAAATTATAATTATGTGCTGATTTTGTACATATATTCGTAATGTTGGTCGTCAATGGCAGTTTTTCGAGTGAAAAGTGCGAAGTTTCCGTCTATGACTAACAAATGCTCATAAGGAGGCTGTAAAGTTTTATATCACAATTGAAGTTTACATGGAAATATTGACGCAACATACTAAAATTTGGCAAAACAGCCGTTTGGGACGAAAAACATGGAAAAACGTGGAACAAATAATTATTCTGGGGTGATTTTGTACATATTTTCGTAATGTTGGTCGTCAATGGCAGTTTTTCGAGTGAAAAGTGCGAAGTTTCCGCCTATTACTAACAAATGCTCATACATATTTAGGATGTTATAAAGTTTTATATTACGATTGAAGTCAATGCGTTTCTACTATACTTTTGTTCTGACTCACAACAATTCAAGCACTTTGGTATGAAAAATTGGTATATTGTAAAGTCAAATGTAATAAAATTAGTTTTTTACATGGAAATATTGACGCCAAATATTAAAACCTGGCAAAAAAAGACGTTTGGGACGAAAAACATGAAAACACGTGAAACAAATAATAATTCTGTGGTGATTTTGTACATATATTCGTAATGTTGGTCGTCAATGGCAGTTTTTCGAGTGAAAAGTGCGAAGTTTCCGCCTATTACTAACAAATGCTCATACATATATTTGGGAGGTTCTAAAGTTTTTTATCACAGTTGAAGGCAAGGCGTTTCTACTTTATGTTTGTCTTGATTCATTACAATTCTAGCATGTTTGTACGAAAAATTGGTATTTGTCAGTCAAAAGTAATAAAATTCGTTTTTTACATGGAAATATTGACGCAAAATATTAAAATTTGGCAAAATAAGACGTTTGGGACGAAAACCATGAAAACACGTAGAACAAATTATAATTATGTGCTGATTTTGTACATATATTTGTAATGTTGGTCGTCAATGGCAGTTTTTCGAGTGAAAAGTGCGAAGTTTCCGTCTATGACTAACAAATGCTCATAAGGAGGCTGTAAAGTTTTATATCACAATTGAAGTTTACATGGAAATATTGACGCAACATACTAAAATTTGGCAAAACAGCCGTTTGGGACGAAAAACATGGAAAAACGTGGAACAAATAATTATTCTGTGGTGATTTTGTACATATATTCGTAATGTTGGTCGTCAATGGCAGTTTTTCGAGTGAAAAGTGCGAAGTTTCCGCCTATTACTAACAAATGCTCATACATATTTAGGATGTTATAAAGTTTTATCTTACAACTAAAGTCAATGCGTTTCTACTATACTTTTGTTCTGACTCACAACAATTCAAGCACTTTGGTATGAAAAATTGGTATATTGTAAAATCAAATGTAATAAAATTAGTTTTTTACATGGAAATATTGACGCCAAATATTAAAACCTGGCAAAATAAGACGTTTGGGACGAAAAACATGAAAACACGTGGAACAAATTATAATTCTGTGGTGATTTTGTACATATATTCGTAATGTTGGTCATCAATGGCAGTTTTTCGAGTGAAAAGTGCGAAGTTTCCGCCTATTACTAACAAATGCTCATACATATATTTGGGAGGTTAGAAAGTTTTTTATCACAGTTGAAGGCAATGCATTTTTACTTTACGTTTATCTTGATTCATTATAATTCTAGCATGTAAGTACGAAAAATTTGTATTTGTTAGTCAAAAGTAATAAAAAAAAATTTTTACATGGAAATATTGACGCCAAATACTAAAATTTGGCAAAACAGCAGTTTGGGATGAAAAACATGGAAAAACGTGGAACAAATAATAATTCTGTGGTGATTTTGTACAAATGTTCG
Source organism: Odontocerum albicorne (assembly GCA_949825065.1). Taxonomy (NCBI): domain Eukaryota; kingdom Metazoa; phylum Arthropoda; class Insecta; order Trichoptera; family Odontoceridae; genus Odontocerum; species Odontocerum albicorne. Next base: position 11,836,832 of record OX463847.1, on the reverse strand, counting down.
TAATGTTGGTCGTCAATGGCAGTTTTTCGAGTAAATGCGAAGTTTCCGTCTATTACTAACAAATGCTCATACATATTTAGGAGGTTATAAAGTTTTATATCACAATTGAAGTCAATGCGTTTCTACTATACTTTTCTTCTGACTCACTACAATTTAAGCACTTTGGTATGAAAAATGGGTATATTGTAAAGTCAAATGTAATAAAATTCGTTTTTTACATGGAAATATTGATGCCAAATATTATATTCTGGCAAAATAAGACGTTTGGGACGAAAAACATGAAAATACGTAAAACAAATAAAATTTCGTGGGGTGTTTTGTACATATAATCGTAATGTTGGTCGTGAATGGCAGTTTTTCGAGTAAATGCGAAGTTTCCGTCTATAACTAACAAATGCTCATACATATTTAGGATGTTATAAAGTTTTATATTACAATTGAAGTCAATGCGTTTCTACTATACTTTTGTTCTGACTCACAACAATTCAAGCACTTTGGTATGAAAAATTGGTATATTGTAAAGTCAAATGTAATAAAATTAGTTTTTTACATGGAAATATTGACGCCAAATATTAAAACCTGGCTAAATAAGACGTTTGGGACGAAAAACATGAAAACACGTGGATAAAATAATAATTCTGTGCTGATTTTGTACATATATTCGTTATGTTGGTCGTCAATGGCAGTTTTTCGAGTGAAAAGTGCGAAGTTTCCGCCTATTACTAACAAATGCTCATACATATATTTAGGAGGTTATAAAGTTTTTTATCACAGTTGCAGGCAATGCGTTTCTACTTTACGTTTATCTAGATTCATTACAATTCTAGCATGTTAGTACGAAAAATTTGTATTTGTTAGTCAAAAGTAAAAAAAAAAAAATTTTACATGGAAATATTGACGAAAAATACTAAAATTTGGCAAAACAGCCGTTTGGGATGAAAAACATGGAAAAACGTGGAACAAATAATAATTCTGTGGTGATTTTGTACATATGTTCGTAATGTTTGTCGTCAATGGCAGTTTTTCGAGTGTAAAGTGCGAAGTTTCCGCCTATTACTAACAAATGCTCATACATATTTAAAAGGTTATAAAGTTTTTTATCACAGTTGAAGGCAAGGCGTTTCTACTTTATGTTTTTCTTGATTCATTACAATTCTAGCATGTTTGTACGAAAAATTGGTATTTGTCAGTCAAAAGTAATAAAATTCGTTTTTTACATGGAAATATTGACGCAAAATATTAAAATTTGGCAAAATAAGACGTTTGGGACGAAAACCATGAAAACACGTAGAAGAAATTATAATTATGTGCTGATTTTGTACATATATTCGTAATGTTGGTCGTCAATGGCAGTTTTTCGAGTGAAAAGTGCGAAGTTTCCGTCTATGACTAACAAATGCTCATAAGGAGGCTGTAAAGTTTTATATCACAATTGAAGTTTACATGGAAATATTGACGCAACATACTAAAATTTGGCAAAACAGCCGTTTGGGACGAAAAACATGGAAAAACGTGGAACAAATAATTATTCTGGGGTGATTTTGTACATATTTTCGTAATGTTGGTCGTCAATGGCAGTTTTTCGAGTGAAAAGTGCGAAGTTTCCGCCTATTACTAACAAATGCTCATACATATTTAGGATGTTATAAAGTTTTATATTACGATTGAAGTCAATGCGTTTCTACTATACTTTTGTTCTGACTCACAACAATTCAAGCACTTTGGTATGAAAAATTGGTATATTGTAAAGTCAAATGTAATAAAATTAGTTTTTTACATGGAAATATTGACGCCAAATATTAAAACCTGGCAAAAAAAGACGTTTGGGACGAAAAACATGAAAACACGTGAAACAAATAATAATTCTGTGGTGATTTTGTACATATATTCGTAATGTTGGTCGTCAATGGCAGTTTTTCGAGTGAAAAGTGCGAAGTTTCCGCCTATTACTAACAAATGCTCATACATATATTTGGGAGGTTATAAAGTTTTTTATCACAGTTGAAGGCAAGGCGTTTCTACTTTATGTTTGTCTTGATTCATTACAATTCTAGCATGTTTGTACGAAAAATTGGTATTTGTCAGTCAAAAGTAATAAAATTCGTTTTTTACATGGAAATATTGACGCAAAATATTAAAATTTGGCAAAATAAGACGTTTGGGACGAAAACCATGAAAACACGTAGAACAAATTATAATTATGTGCTGATTTTGTACATATATTTGTAATGTTGGTCGTCAATGGCAGTTTTTCGAGTGAAAAGTGCGAAGTTTCCGTCTATGACTAACAAATGCTCATAAGGAGGCTGTAAAGTTTTATATCACAATTGAAGTTTACATAGAAATATTGACGCAACATACTAAAATTTGGCAAAACAGCCGTTTGGGACGAAAAACATGGAAAAACGTGGAACAAATAATTATTCTGGGGTGATTTTGTACATATATTCGTAATGTTGGTCGTCAATGGCAGTTTTTCGAGTGAAAAGTGCGAAGTTTCCGCCTATTACTAACAAATGCTCATACATATTTAGGATGTTATAAAGTTTTATCTTACAACTAAAGTCAATGCGTTTCTACTATACTTTTGTTCTGACTCACAACAATTCAAGCACTTTGGTATGAAAAATTGGTATATTGTAAAGTCAAATGTAATAAAATTAGTTTTTTACATGGAAATATTGACGCCAAATATTAAAACCTGGCAAAATAAGACGTTTGGGACGAAAAACATGAAAACACGTGGAACAAATTATAATTCTGTGGTGATTTTGTACATATATTCGTAATGTTGGTCGTCAATGGCAGTTTTTCGAGTGAAAAGTGCGAAGTTTCCGTCTATGACTAACAAATGCTCATAAGGAGGCTGTAAAGTTTTATATCACAATTGAAGTTTACATGGAAATATTGACGCAACATACTAAAATTTGGCAAAACAGCCGTTTGGGACGAAAAACATGGAAAAACGTGGAACAAATAATAATTCTGTGGTGATTTTGTACATATGTTCGTAAAGTTTCCGCCTATTACTAACAAATGCTCATACATATTTAGGATGTTATAAAGTTTTATATTACGATTGAAGTCAATGCGTTTCTACTATACTTTTGTTCTGACTCACAACAATTCAAGCACTTTGGTATGAAAAATTGGTATATTGTAAAGTCAAATGTAATAAAATTAGTTTTTTACATGGAAATATTGACGCCAAATATTAAAACCTGGCAAAAAAAGACGTTTGGGACGAAAAACATGAAAACACGTGAAACAAATAATAATTCTGTGGTGATTTTGTACATATATTCGTAATGTTGGTCGTCAATGGCAGTTTTTCGAGTGAAAAGTGCGAAGTTTCCGCCTATTACTAACAAATGCTCATACATATATTTGGGAGGTTATAAAGTTTTTATCACAGTTGAAGGCAAGGCGTTTCTACTTTATGTTTGTCTTGATTCATTACAATTCTAGCATGTTTGTACGAAAAATTGGTATTTGTCAGTCAAAAGTAATAAAATTCGTTTTTTACATGGAAATATTGACGCAAAATATTAAAATTTGGCAAAATAAGACGTTTGGGACGAAAACCATGAAAACACGTAGAACAAATTATAATTATGTGCTGATTTTGTACATATATTTGTAATGTTGGTCGTCAATGGCAGTTTTTCGAGTGAAAAGTGCGAAGTTTCCGTCTATGACTAACAAATGCTCATAAGGAGGCTGTAAAGTTTTATATCACAATTGAAGTTTACATGGAAATATTGACGCAACATACTAAAATTTGGCAAAACAGCCGTTTGGGACGAAAAACATGGAAAAACGTGGAACAAATAATTATTCTGTGGTGATTTTGTACATATATTGGTAATGTTGGTCGTCAATGGCAGTTTTTCGAGTGAAAAGTGCGAAGTTTCCGCCTATTACTAACAAATGCTCATACATATTTAGGATGTTATAAAGTTTTATCTTACAACTAAAGTCAATGCGTTTCTACTATACTTTTGTTCTGACTCACAACAATTCAAGCACTTTGGTATGAAAAATTGGTATATTGTAAAGTCAAATGTAATAAAATTAGTTTTTTACATGGAAATATTGACGCCAAATATTAAAACCTGGCAAAATAAGACGTTTGGGACGAAAAACATGAAAACACGTGGAACAAATTATAATTCTGTGCTGATTTTGTACATATATTCGTAATGTTGGTCGTCAATGGCAGTTTTTCGAGTGAAAAGTGCGAAGTTTCCGTCTATGACTAACAAATGCTCATAAGGAGGCTGTAAAGTTTTATATCACAATTGAAGTTTACATGGAAATATTGACGCAACATACTAAAATTTGGCAAAACAGCCGTTTGGGACGAAAAACATGGAAAAACGTGGAACAAATAATAATTCTGTGGTGATTTTGTACATATGTTCGTAATGTTGGTCGTCAATGGCAGTTTTTCGAGTAAATGCGAAGTTTCCGTCTATTACTAACAAATGCTCATACATATTAAGGAGGTTATAAAGTTTTATATCACAATTGAAGTCAATGCGTTTCTACTATGCTTTTCTTCTGACTCAATACAATTTAAGCACTTTGGTATGAAAAATGGGTATATTGTAAAGTCAAATGTAATAAAATTCGTTTTTTACATGGAAATATTGATGCCAAATATTAAATCCTGGCAAAATAAGACGTTTGGGACGTAAAACAAATAAAATTTCGTGGGGTGTTTTGTACATATATTCGTAATGTTGGTCGTCAATGGCAGTTTTTCGAGTAAATGCGAAGTTTCCGTCTATTACTAACAAATGCTCATACATATTTAGGATGTTATAAAGTTTTATATTACAATTGAAGTCAATGCGTTTCTACTATACTTTTGTTCTGACTCAAACAATTCAAGCACTTTGGTATGAAAAATTGGTATATTGTAAAGTCAAATGAAATAAAATTCGTTTTTTACATGGAAATATTGATGCCAAATATTAAATCCTGGCAAAATAAGACGTTTGGGACGAAAAACATGAAAATACGTAAAACAAATAAAATTTCGTGGGGTGTTTTGTACATATATTCGTAATGTTGGTCGTCAATGGCAGTTTTTCGAGTGTAAAGTGCGAAGTTTCCGCCTATTACAAACAAATGCTCATACATATTTAGGATGTTATAAAGTTTTATATTACAATTGAAGTCAATGCGTTTCTACGATACTTTTGTTATGACTCACAACAATTCAAGCACTTTGGTATGAAAAATTGGTATATTGTAAAGTCAAATGTAATAAAATTAGTTTTTTACATGGAAATATTGACGCCCAATATTAAAACCTGGCAAAATAAGACGTTTGGGACGAAAAACATGAAAACACATGGATTAAATTATAATTCTGTGCTGATTTTGTACATATATTCGTAATGTTGGTCGTCAATGGCAGTTTTTCGAGTGAAAAGTGCGAAGTTTCCGTCTATGACTAACAAATGCTCATAAGGAGGCTGTAAAGTTTTATATCACAATTGAAGTTTACATGGAAATATTGACGCAACATACTTAAATTTGGTAAAACAGCCGTTTGGGACGAAAAACATGGAAAAACGTGGAACAAATAATAATTCTGTGGTGATTTTGTACATATATTCGTAATGTTGGTCGTCAATGGCAGTTTTTCGAGTAAATGCGAAGTTTCCGTCTATTACTAACAAATGCTCATACACATTTAGGATGTTATAAAGTTTTATATTACAATTGAAGTCAATGCGTTTCTACTATACTTTTGTTCTGACTCACAACAATTCAAGCACTTTGGTATGAAGAATTGGTATATTGTAAAGTCAAATGTAATGAAATTAGTTTTTTACATGGAAATATTGACGCCAAATATAAAAACCTGGCTAAATAAGACGTTTGGGACGAAAAACATGAAAACACGTGGAACAAATAATAATTCTGTGGTGATTTTGTACATATATTCGTTATGTTGGTCGTCAATGGCAGTTTTTCGAGTGAAAAGTGCGAAGTTTCCGCCTATTACTAACAAATGCTCATACATATATTTAGCAGGTTATAAAGTTTTTTATCACAGTTGCAGGCAATGCGTTTCTACTTTACGTTTATCTAGATTCATTACAATTCTAGTATGTTAGTACGAAAAATTTGTATTTGTTAGTCAAAAGTAAAAAAAAAAAATTTTTACATGGAAATATTGACGCAAAATACAAAAATTTGGCAAAACAGCCGTTTGGGATGAAAAACATGGAAAAACGTGGAACAAATAATAATTCTGTGGTGATTTTGTACATATGTTCGTAATGTTTGTCGTCAATGGCAGTTTTTCGAGTGTAAAGTGCGAAGTTTCCGCCTATTACTAACAAATGCTCATACATATTTAGAAGGTTATAAAGTTTTTTATCACAGTTGAAGGCAAGGCGTTTCTACTTTATGTTTGTCTTGATTCATTACAATTCTAGCATGTTTGTACGAAAAATTGGTATTTGTCAGTCAAAAGTAATTAAATTCGTTTTTTACATGGAAATATTGACGCCAAATATTAAAATTTGGCAAAATAAGACGTTTGGGACGAAAACCATGAAAACACGTAGAACAAATTATAATTATGTGCTGATTTTGTACATATATTCGTAATGTTGGTCGTCAATGGCAGTTTTTCGAGTGAAAAGTGCGAAGTTTAAGTCTATGACTAACAAATGCTCATAAGGAGGCTGTAAAGTTTTATATCACAATTGAAGTTTACATGGAAATATTGACGCAACATACTAAAATTTGGCAAAACAGCCGTTTGGGACGAAAAACATGGAAAAACGTGGAACAAATAATAATTCTGTGGTGATTTTGTACATATGTTCGTAATGTTGGTCGTCAATGGCAGTTTTTCGAGTAAATGCGAAGTTTCCGTCTATTACTAACAAATGCTCATACACATTTAGGATGTTATAAAGTTTTATATTACAATTGAAGTCAATGCGTTTCTACTATACTTTTGTTCTGACTCACAACAATTCAAGCACTTTGGTATGAAAAATTGGTATATTGTAAAGTCAAATGTAATAAAATTAGTTTTTTACATGGAAATATTGACGCCAAATATTAAAACCTGGCAAAATAAGACGTTTGGGACGAAAAACATGAAAACACGTGGAACAAATAATAATTCTGTGGTGATTTTGTACATATATTTGTAATGTTGGTCGTCAATGGCAGTTTTTCGAGTGAAAAGTGCGAAGTTTCCGCCGATTACTAACAAATGCTCATACATATATTTGGGAGGTTATAAAGTTTTTTATCACAGTTGAAGGCAATGCGTTTTTACTTTACGTTTATCTTGATTCATTATAATTCTAGCATGTTAGTACGAAAAATTTGTATTTGTTAGTCAAAAGTAATAAAAAAAATTTTTTACATGGAAATATTGACGCAAAATACTAAAATTTGGCAAAACAGCCGTTTGGGATGAAAAAGATGGAAAAACGTGGAACAAATAATAATTCTGTGGTGATTTTGTACATATGTTCGTAATGTTGGTCGTCAATGGCAGTTTTTCGAGTAAATGCGAAGTTTTCGTCTATTACTAACAAATGCTCATACATATTTAGGAGGTTATAAAGTTTTATATCACAATTGAATTCAATGCGTTTCTACTATACTTTTCTTCTGACTCACTACAATTTAATCACTTTGGTATGAAAAATGGGTATATTGTAAAGTCAAATGTAATAAAATTCGTTTTTTACATTGAAATATTGATGCCAAATATTAAATCCTGGCAAAATAAGACGTTTGGGACGAAAAACATGAAAATACGTAAAACAAATAAAATTTCGTGGGTTGTTTTGTACATATATTCGTAATGTTGGTCGTCAATGGCAGTTTTTCGAGTGAAAAGTGTGAAGTTTCCGTCTAATACTAACATATGCTCATACATATTTAGGAGGTTATAAAGTTTTATATCACAATGAAGTCAATGCGTTTCTTCTATACTTTTGTTCTGGCTCACTACAATTCTAGCACTTTGGTATGAAAAAATGGTATTTTCTAAAGCAAAAGTAATTTAATTCATTTTGACTTTAAAATATTGACGCAAAATATTTAAATTGGGCACAATTAGACGTCTGGGACGAAAAACATGAAAACACGTTGAACAAATAATTCTGTGGGGATTTTGTGCATATATTCGTAATGTTGGTCGTCAATGGCAGTTTTTCGAGTGTAAAGTGCGAAGTTTCCGCCTATTACTAACAAATGCTCATACATATTTAGAAGGTTATAAAGTTTTTTATCACAGTTGAAGGCAAGGCGTTTCTACTTAATGTTTGTCTTGATTCATTACAATTCTAGGATGTTTGTACGAAAAATTTGTATTTGTCAGTCAAAAGTAATAAAATTCGTTTTTTACATAGAAATATTGACGCAAAATATTAAAATTTGGCAAAATAAGACGTTTGGGACGAAAACCATGAAAACACGTAGAACAAATTATAATTATGTGCTGATTTTGTACATATATTTGTAATGTTGGTCGTCAATGGCAGTTTTTCGAGTGAAAAGTGCGAAGTTTCCGTCTATGACTAACAAATGCTCATAAGGAGGCTGTAAAGTTTTATATCACAATTGAAGTTTACATGGAAATATTGACGCAACATACTTAAATTTGGCAAAACAGCCGTTTGGGACGAAAAACATGGAAAAACGTGGAACAAATAATTATTCTGTGATGATTTTGTACATATATTCGTAATGTTGGTCGTCAATGGCAGTTTTTCGAGTGAAAAGTGCGAAGTTTCCGCCTATTACTAACAAATGCTCATACATATTTAGGATGTTATAAAGTTTTATATTACAATTGAAGTCAATGCGTTTCTACTATACTTTTGTTCTGACTCACAACAATTCAAGCACTTTGGTATGAAAAATTGGTATATTGTAAAGTCAAATGTAATAAAATTAGTTTTTTACATGGAAATATTGACGCCAAATATTAAAACCTGGCAAAATAAGACGTTTGGGACGAAAAACATGAAAACACGTGGAACAAATAATAATTCTGTGGTGATTTTGTACATATATTCGTAATGTTGGTCGTCAATGGCAGTTTTTCGAGTGAAAAGTGTGAAGTTTCCGTCTAATACTAACATATGCTCATACATATTTAGGAGGTTATAAAGTTTTATATCACAATGAAGTCAATGCGTTTCTTCTATACTTTTGTTCTGACTCACAACAATTCAAGCACTTTGGTATGAAAAATTGGTATATTGTAAAGTCAAATGTAATAAAATTAGTTTTTTACATGGAAATATTGACGCCAAATATTAAAACCTGGCAAAATAAGACGTTTGGGACGAAAAACATGAAAACACGTGGAACAAATTATAATTGTGTGCTGATTTTGTACATATATTCGTTATGTTGGTCGTCAATGGCAGTTTTTCGAGTGAAAAGTGCGAAGTTTCCGCCTATTACTAACAAATGCTCATACATATATTTGGGAGGTTATAAAGTTTTTTATCACAGTTGAAGGCAATGCGTTTTTACTTTACGTTTATCTTGATTCATTATAATTCTAGCATGTTAGTACGAAAAATTTGTATTTGTTAGTCAAAAGTATTAAAAAAAAAATTTTACATGGAAATATTGACGCAAAATACAAAAATTTGGCAAAACAGCCATTTGGGATGAAAAACATGGAAAAACGTGTAACAAATAATAATTCTGTGGTGATTTTGTACATATGTTCGCGTAATGTTGGTCGTCAATGGCAGTTTTTCGAGTAAATGCGAAGTTTCCGTCTATTACTAACAAATGCTCATACATATTTAGGAGGTTATAAAGTTTTATATCACAATTGAAGTCAATGCGTTTCTACTATACTTTTCTTCTGACTCACTACAATTTAAGAACTTTGGTATGAAAAATGGGTATATTGTAAAGTCAAATGTAATCAAATTCGTTTTTTTACATGGAAATATTGATGCCAAATATTAAATCCTGGCAAAATAAGACGTTTGGGACGAAAAACATGAAAATACGTAAAACAAATAAAATTTCGTGGGGCGTTTTGTACATATATTCGTAATGTTGGTCGTCAATGGCAGTTTTTCGAGTGAAAAGTGCGAAGTTTCCGCCTATTACTAACAAATGCTCATACATATTTAGGATGTTATAAAGTTTTATATTACAATTGAAGTCAATGCGTTTCTACTATACTTTTGTTCTGACTCACAACAATTCAAGCACTTTGGAATGAAAAATGGGTATATTGTAAAGTCAAATGTAATAAAATTAGTTTTTTACATGGAAATATTGACGCCAAATATTAAAACCTAGCAAAATAAGACGTTTGGGACGAAAAACATAAAAACACGTGGAACAAATTATAATTCTGTGGTGATTTTGTACATATATTCGTAATGTTGGTCATCAATGGCAGTTTTTCGAGTGAAAAGTGCGAAGTTTCCGCCTATTACTAACAAATGCTCATACATCTATTTGGGAGGTTATAAAGTTTTTTATCACAGTTGAAGGCAATGCGTTTTTACTTTACGTTTATCTTGATTCATTATAATTCTAGCATGTTAGTACGAAAAATTGTATTTGTTAGTCAAAAGTAATAAAAAAAAATTTTTATATGGAAATATTGACGCCAAATACTAAAATTTGGAAAAACTGCCGTTTGGGATGAAAAACATGGAAAAACGTGGAACAAATAATAATTCTGTGGTGATTTTGTACAAAAGTTCATAATGTTGGTCGTCAATGGCAGTTTTTCGAGTAAATGCGAAGTTTCCGTCTATTACTAACAAATGCTCATACATATTTAGGAGGTTATAAAGTTTTATATCACAATTGAAGTCAATGCGTTTCTACTATACTTTTCTTCTGACTCACTACAATTTAAGCACTTTGGTATGAAAAATGGGTATATTGTAAAGTCAAATGTAATAAAATTCGTTTTTTACATGGAAATATTGATGCCAAATATTAAATTCTGGCAAAATAAGACGTTTGGGACGAAAACCATGAAAACACGTGGAACAAATAATAATTCTGTGGTGATTTTGTACATATATTCGTAATGTTGGTCGTCAATGGCAGTTTTTCGAGTAAAAAGTGCGAAGTTTCCGCCTATTACTAACAAATGCTCATACATATATTTAGGAGGTTATAAAGTTTTTTATCACAGTTGCAGGCAATGCGTTTCTACTTTACGTTTATCTAGATTCATTACAATTCTAGCATGTTAGTACGAAAAATTTGTATTTGTTAGTCAAAAGTAAAAAAAAAAAATTTTTACATGGAAATATTGACGCCAAATACTAAAATTTGGCAAAACTGCCGTTTGGGATGAAAAACATGGAAAAACGTGGAACAAATAATAATTCTGTGGTGATTTTGTACAAAAGTTCATAATGTTGGTCGTCAATGGCAGTTTTTCGAGTAAATGCGAAGTTTCCGTCTATTACTAACAAATGCTCATACATATTTAGGAGGTTATAAAGTTTTATATCACAATTGAAGTCAATGCGTTTCTACTATACTTTTCTTCTGACTCACTACAATTTAAGCACTTTGGTATGAAAAATGGGTATATTGTAAAGTCAAATGTAATAAAATTCGTTTTTTACATGGAAATATTGATGCCAAATATTAAATTCTGGCAAAATAAGACGTTTGGGACGAAAACCATGAAAACACGTTGAACAAATAATAATTCTGTGGTGATTTTGTACATATATTCGTAATGTTGGTCGTCAATGGCAGTTTTTCGAGTAAAAAGTGCGAAGTTTCCGCCTATTACTAACAAATGCTCATACATATATTTAGGAGGTTATAAAGTTTTTTATCACAGTTGCAGGCAATGCGTTTCTACTGTACGTTTATCTAGATTCATTACAATTCTAGCATGTTAGTACGAAAAATTTGTATTTGTTAGTCAAAAGTAAAAAAAAAAAATTTTTACATGGAAATATTGACGCCAAATACTAAAATTTGGCAAAACAGCCGTTTGGGATGAAAAACATGGAAAAACGTGGAACAAATAATAATTCTGTGGTGATTTTGTAAATATGTTCGTAATGTTGGTCGTCAATGGCAGTTTTTCGAGTAAATGCGAAGTTTTCGTCTATTACTAACAAATGCTCATACATATTTAGGAAGTTATAAAGTTTTATATCACAATTGAATTCAATGCGTTTCTACTATACTTTTCTTCTGACTCACTACAATTTAATCACTTTGGTATGAAAAATGGGTATATTGTAAAGTCAAATGTAATAAAATTCGTTTTTTACATGGAAATATTGATGCCAAATATTAAATCCTGGCAAAATAAGACGTTTGGGACGAAAAACATGAAAATACGTAAAACAAATAAAATTTCGTGGGGTGTTTTGTACATATATTCGTAATGTTGGTCGTCAATGGCTGTTTTTCGAGTGAAAAGTGTGAAGTTTTCGTCTAATACTAACATATGCTCATACATATTTAGGAGGTTATAAAGTTTTATATCACAATGAAGTCAATGCGTTTCTTCTATACTTTTGTTCTGGCTCACTACAATTCTAGCACTTTGGTATGAAAAAATGGTATTTTCTAAAGCAAAAGTAATTTAATTCATTTTTGACTTTAAAATATTGACGCAAAATATTTAAATTGGGCACAATTAGACGTTTGGGACGAAAAACATAAAAACACGTTGAACAAATAATTCTGTGGGGATTTTGTGCATATATTCGTAATGTTGGTCGTCAATGGCAGTTTTTCGAGTGTAAAGTGCGAAGTTTCCGCCTATTACTAACAAATGCTCATACATATTTAGAAGGTTATAAAGTTTTTTATCACAGTTGAAGGCAAGGCGTTTCTACTTTATGTTTGTCTTGATTCATTACAATTCTAGGATGTTTGTACGAAAAATTTGTATTTGTCAGTCAAAAGTAATAAAATTCGTTTTTTACATGGAAATATTGACGCAAAATATTAAAATTGGGCAAAATAAGACGTTTGGGATGAAAACCATGAAAACACGTAGAACAAATTATAATTATGTGCTGATTTTGTACATATATTTGTAATGTTGGTCGTCAATGGCAGTTTTTCGAGTGAAAAGTGCGAAGTTTCCGTCTATGACTAACAAATGCTCATAAGGAGGCTGTAAAGTTTTATATCACAATTGAAGTTTACATGGAAATATTGACGCAACATACTTAAATTTGGCAAAACAGCCGTTTGGGACGAAAAACATGGAAAAACGTGGAACAAATAATTATTCTGTGATGATTTTGTACATATATTCGTAATGTTGGTCGTCAATGGCAGTTTTTCGAGTGAAAAGTGCGAAGTTTCCGCCTATTACTAACAAATGCTCATACATATTTAGGATGTTATAAAGTTTTATATTACAATTGAAGTCAATGCGTTTCTACTATACTTTTGTTCTGACTCACAACAATTCAAGCACTTTGGTATGAAAAATTGGTATATTGTAAAGTCAAATGTAATAAAATTAGTTTTTTACATGGAAATATTGACGCCAAATATTAAAACCTGGCAAACGACGCCAAATATTAAAACCTGGCTCTTTGGGACGAAAAACATGAAAACACGTGGAACAAATAATAATTCTGTGGTGATTTTGTACATATATTCGTAATGTTGGTCGTCAATGGCAGTTTTTCGAGTGAAAAGTGTGAAGTTTCCGTCTAATACTAACATATGCTCATACATATTTAGGAGGTTATAAAGTTTTATATCACAATGAAGTCAATGCGTTTCTTCTATACTTTTGTTCTGACTCACAACAATTCAAGCACTTTGGAATGAAAAATTGGTATATTGTAAAGTCAAATGTAATAAAATTAGTTTTTTACATGGAAATATTGACGCCAAATATTAAAACCTGGCAAAATAAGACGTTTGGGACGAAAAACATGAAAACACGGTGAACAAATAATAATTCTGTGGTGATTTTGTACATATATTCGTAATGTTGGTCGTCAATGGCAGTTTTTCGAGTGAAAAGTGCGAAGTTTCCGCCTATTACTAACAAATGCTCATACATATATTTGGGAGGTTATAAAGTTTTTTATCACAGTTGAAGGCAATGCGTTTTTACTTTACGTTTATCTTGATTCATTATAATTCTAGCATGTTAGTACGAAAAATTGTATTTGTTAGTCAAAAGGAAAAAAAAAAATTTTTACATGAAAATATTGACGCCAAATACTAAAATTTGGCAAAACTGCCGTTTGGGATGAAAAACATGGAAAACGTGGAACAAATAATAATTCTGTGGTGATTTTGTACAAATGTTCGTATTGTTGGTCGTCAATGGCAGTTTTTCGAGTAAATGCGAAGTTTCCGTCTATTACTAACAAATGCTCATACATATTTAGGAGGTTATAAAGTTTTATATCACAATTGAAGTCAATGCGTTTCTACTATACTTTTCTTCTGACTCACTACAATTTAAGCACTTTGGTATGAAAAATGGGTATATTGTAAAGTCAAATGTAATAAAATTCGTTTTTTACATGGAAATATTGATGCCAAATATTAAATTCTGGCAAAATAAGACGTTTGGGACGAAAACCATGAAAACACGTGGAACAAATAATAATTCTGTGGTGATTTTGTACATATATTCGTAATGTTGGTCGTCAATGGCAGTTTTTCGAGTGAAAAGTGCGAAGTTTCCGCCTATTACTAACAAATGCTCATACATATATTTAGGAGGTTATAAAGTTTTTTATCACAGTTGCAGGCAATGCGTTTCTACTTTACGTTTATCTAGATTCATTACAATTCTAGCATGTTAGTACGAAAAATTTGTATTTGTTAGTCAAAAGTAAAAAAAAAAAATTTTTACATGGAAATATTGACGCCAAATACTAAAATTTGGCAAAACAGCCGTTTGGGATGAAAAACGTGGAAAAACGTGGAACAAATAATAATTCTGTGGTGATTTTGTACATATGTTCGTAATGTTGGTCGTCAATGGCAGTTTTTCGAGTAAATGCGAAGTTTCCGTCTATTACTAACAAATGCTCATACATATTTAGGATGTTATAAAGTTTTATATTACAATTGAGGTCAATGCGTTTCTACTATACTTTTCTCCTGACTCACTACAATTTAAGCACTTTGGTATGAAAAATGGGTATATTGTAAAGTCAAATGTAATAAAATTCGTTTTTTACATGGAAATATTGACGCAAAATACTAAAATTTGGCAAAACAGAAGTTTGGGATGAAAAACATGGAAAAACGTGGAAAACATTCTGTGGTGATTTTGTACATATGTTCGTAATGTTTGTCGTCAATGGCAGTTTTTCGATTGTAAAGTGCGAAGTTTCCGCCTATTACTAACAAATGCTCATACATATTTAGAAGGTTATAAAGTTTTTTATCACAGTTGAAGGCAAGGCGTTTCTACTTTATGTTTGTCTTGATTCATTACAATTCTAGCATGTTTGTACGAAAAATTGGTATTTGTCAGTCAAAAGTAATAAAATTCGTTTTTTACATGGAAATATTGACGCAAAATATTAAAATTTGGCAAAATAAGACGTTTGGGACGAAAACCATGAAAACACGTAGAACAAATTATAATAATGTGCTGATTTTGTACATATATTCGTAATGTTGGTCGTCAATGGCAGTTTTTCGAGTGAAAAGTGCGAAGTTTCCGTCTATGACTAACAAATGCTCATAAGGAGGCTGTAAAGTTTTATATCACAATTGAAGTTTACATGGAAATATTGACGCAACATACTAAAATTTGGCAAAACAGCCGTTTGGGACGAAAAACATGGAAAAACGTGGAACAAATAATTATTCTGTGGTGATTTTGTACATATATTCGTAATGTTGGTCGTCAATGGCAGTTTTTCGAGTGAAAAGTGCGAAGTTTCCGCCTATTACTAACAAATGCTCATACATATTTAGGATGTTATAAAGTTTTATATTACAATTGAAGTCAATGCGTTTCTACAATACTTTTGTTCTGACTCACAACAATTCAAGCACTTTGGTATGAAAAATTGGTATATTGTAAAGTCAAATGTAATAAAATTAGTTTTTTACATGGAAATATTGACGCCAAATATTAAAACCTGGCAAAATAAGACGTTTGGGACGAAAAACATGAAAACACGTGGAACAAATTATAATTCTGTGGTGATTTTGTACATATATTCGTAATGTTGGTCGTCAATGGCAGTTTTTCGAGTGAAAAGTGCGAAGTTTCCGCCTATTACTAACAAATGCTCATACATATATTTGGGAGGTTAGAAAGTTTTTTATCACAGTTGAAGGCAAGGCGTTTCTACTTTATGTTTGTCTTGATTCATTACAATTCTAGCATGTTTGTACGAAAAATTGGTATTTGTCAGTCAAAAGTAATAAAATTCGTTTTTTACATGGAAATATTGACGCAAAATATTAAAATTTGGCAAAATAAGACGTTTGGGACGAAAACCATGAAAACACGTAGAACAAATTATAATTATGTGCTGATTTTGTACATATATTCGTAATGTTGGTCGTCAATGGCAGTTTTTCGAGTGAAAAGTGCGAAGTTTCCGCCTATTACTAACAAATGCTCATACATATATTTAGGAGGTTATAAAGTTTTTTATCACAGTTGCAGGCAATGCGTTTCTACTTTACGTTTATCTAGATTCATTACAATTCTAGCATGTTAGTACGAAAAATTTGTATTTGTTAGTCAAAAGTAAAAAAAAAAAATTTTTACATGGAAATATTGACGCAAAATACTAAAATTTGGCAAAACAGGCGTTTGGGATGAAAAACATGGAAAAACGTGGAACAAATAATAATTCTGTGGTGATTTTGTACATATGTTCGTAATGTTTGTCGTCAATGGCAGTTTTTCGAGTGTAAAGTGCGAAGTTTCCGCCTATTACTAACAAATGCTCATACATATTTAGAAGGTTATAAAGTTTTTTATCACAGTTGAAGGCAAGGCGTTTCTACTTTATGTTTGTCTTGATTCATTACAATTCTAGCATGTTTGTACGAAAAATTTGTATTTGTCAGTCAAAAGTAATAAAATTCGTTTTTTACATGGAAATATTGACGCCAAATATTAAAATTTGGCAAAATAAGACGTTTGGGACGAAAACCATGAAAACACGTAGAACAAATTATAATTATGTGCTGATTTTGTACATATATTCGTAATGTTGGTCGTCAATGGCAGTTTTTCGAGTGAAAAGTGCGAAGTTTCCGTCTATGACTAACAAATGCTCATAAGGAGGCTGTAAAGTTTTATATCACAATTGAAGTTTACATGGAAATATTGACGCAACATACTAAAATTTGGCAAAACAGCTTTATGGGACGAAAAACATGGAAAAACGTGGAACAAATAATTATTCTGTGGTGATTTTGTACATATATTCGTAATGTTGGTCGTCAATGGCAGTTTTTCGAGTGAAAAGTGCGAAGTTTCCGCCTATTACTAACAAATGCTCATACATATTTAGGATGTTATAAAGTTTTATATTACAATTGAAGTCAATGCGTTTCTACTATACTTTTGTTCTGACTCACAACAATTCAAGCACATTGGTATGAAAAATTGGTATATTGTAAAGTCAAATGTAATAAAATTAGTTTTTTACATGGAAATATTGACGCCAAATATTAAAACCTGGCAAAATAAGACGTTTGGGACGAAAAACATGAAAACACGTGGAACAAATAATAATTCTGTGGTGATTTTGTACATATATTCGTAATGTTGGTCGTCAATGGCAGTTTTTCGAGTGAAAAGTGCGAAGTTTCCGCCTATTACTAACAAATGCTCATACATATATTTGGGAGGTTATAAAGTTTTTTATCACAGTTGAAGGCAATGCGTTTTTACTTTACGTTTATCTTGATTTATTATAATTCTAGCATGTTAGTACGAAAAATTTGTATTTGTTAGTCAAAAGTAATAAAAAATTTTTTTACATGGAAATATTGACGCAAAATACTAAAATTTGGCAAAACAGCCGTTTGGGATGAAAAAGATGGAAAAACGTGGAACAAATAATAATTCTGTGGTGATTTTGTACATATGTTCGTAATGTTGGTCGTCAATGGCAGTTTTTCGAGTAAATGCGAAGTTTCCGCCTATTACTAACAAATGCTCATACATATTTAGGAGGTTATAAAGTTTTATATCACAAAGTCAATGCGTTTCTACTATACTTTTCTTCTGACTCACTACAATTTAATCACTTTGGTATGAAAAATGGGTATATTGTAAAGTCAAATGTAATAAAATTCGTTTTTTACATGGAAATATTGATGCCAAATATTAAATCCTGTCAAAATAAGACGTTTGGGACGAAAAACATGAAAATACGTAAAACAAATAAAATTTCGTGGGGTGTTTTGTACATATATTCGTAATGTTGGTCGTCAATGGCAGTTTTACTAGTGAAAAGTGTGAAGTTTCCGTCTAATACTAACATATGCTCATACATATTTAGGAGGTTATAAAGTTTTATATCACAATGAAGTCAATGCGTTTCTACTATACTTTTGTTCTGGCTCACTACAATTCTAGCACTTTGTTATGAAAAAATGGTATTTTCTAAAGCAAAAGTAATTTAATTCATTTTTGACTTTAAAAAATTGACGCAAAATATTTAAATTTGGCACAATTAGACGTTTGGGACGAAAAACATGAAAACACGTTGAACAAATAATTCTGTGGGGATTTTGTGCATATATTCGTAATGTTGGTCGTCAATGGCAGTTTTTCGAGTGTAAAATGCGAAGTTTCCGCCTATTACTAACAAATGCTCATACATATTTAGAAGGTTATAAAGTTTTTTATCACAGTTGAAGGCAAGGCGTTTCTACTTTATGTTTGTCTTGATTCATTACAATTCTAGGATGTTTGTACGAAAAATTGGTATTTGTCAGTCAAAAGTAATAAAATTCGTTTTTTACATGGAAATATTGACGCAAAATATTAAAATTTGGCAAAATTAGACGCAAAATATTGACGCAAAATATTAAAATTTGGCAAAATAGACGTCTGGGAAGAAAAACATGTAAACACCTGAAACAAATAATAATTCTGTGGTGATTTTATACGTATATAGTATTCGTAATGTTTGTCGTCAATGGCAGTTTTTCGAGTGAAAAGTGCGAAGTTTCCGCCTATTACTAATAAATCCTCATACATATTAAGGAGGTTTTAAAGTTTTATATCACAATTGAAGTTAATGCGTTTCTACTTTACTTTTGTTCTGACTCACAACAATTCTAGCACTTTGGTATGAAAAAATTGAATATTGTAAAGTCAAATGTAATAAAATTCGTTTTTTACATGGAAATATGGACGCAAAATATTAAAATTTGGCAAAATAGACGTTTGGGACGAAAAACATAATGTTTTTTTTATTTTTTTTATTGAACAAGTAAATTATTATGCAAACATTTGTCAAGGCTATACATATATACAAATTTATTACTTAACTAATCTTAAATATATGTTATAATTTATGAACTTATTTAATCTTATTTTCCTACATATCATTTTATTTTATTTATTCAATCTTAATATATGAGATCTTAGAAATAATTAACACCTACATACTACTTATAACTAGATAGCAATTATTACACTAATTATTTAGCAAAAACAAGTCCACTCGTTCAGGCTACTTGTATTCCATCACATTCACTCAGACCTTGGTCGTCCCAGCTAATACTGAAGGTGAACTCGTCAGGCAACAGATAATGCTTCGGGAGCTTGTGCTTATAACGGAAGGGTAGGTCGGATTTACTCTCGTAAGCCCCCAGGGCAGCGAATAAGGGATTTCTGTGATTTTGTTGGCTTTTATAGAACTTCACGGTCCAAGCGAGGATGTGGTGTTGTAGGGTTTCTTCTCGCTGTTCAGCGTGAAGTCGGGTAAGATTTGTTCTGGGATGGGTGTTAAAAGATATCTTGAATGCCTTGTTCTGCACTCTCTGGAGTTTCAGATGATCCGTGTTGCTCACACTACCCCAAACGGGTACAGCATAGGTCAAGATAGGACGAATAAGGGTTTTATAGAGGAGGAGCTTATTTTTGGGGGAAAGGAAGCTGCGTCGATGAAATATCGAACTGATAGCCCCTATGCCCTTGTGACCCTTCTGTCTGATGGTATTCAAATGGGTTTGCCACGTCAGTCGCCGGTCAAGGTGCAGGCCGAGGTATTTAACTACGTCCTGCCACTCAACCAGGCAACCACCGTTGAATAAGGGCATCGACGGCACTCTTTCCTTGATTTTTCGGGAGAACATGATGGCCTCAGTTTTGGCGTCATTGATTTTGAGCCTCCAGTCCTGGTAGTATTTCTCAAGGATCTCAAGAGCAATCTGAAGATGGCGACCAGCTCGATCCATCTTGAGTGACGATGCGTAGCATGCCGCACCGTCAGCAAAGAGTGCGAGTTTACAGTTTGGGGGAGTAGGAATGTCGTGTGTGTAAATGTTAAATAGACATGGTCCAAGTATACTGCCTTGGGGGACACCCATAGGGATGGGCCTGGCGGATGACGTAGAATGATGAGTGGTGACTGTGAAACTTCTATTGGAAAGGTAGGATTGAAGTAGTTTCACGAGATAGAGGGGAGTTCCAGTGAGGAGAAGTTTGTGAAGAAGGCCATCGTGCCAGACAGTATCAAAAGCCTTCTCGAGGTCCAGCAGTACCATGCCAGTACTTCTGTTCCTATTGAAGCCCATCGACACGTCTTCCACGACACGGGTAAGTTGCTGGACCGTGTTGTGTCTTGTTCTTAATCCAAATTGCTCATGAGGGAATGTATTATTGGATTCGTGATGGAACACTTACCTTGAGGCAACCACTCTCTCAAGGATCTTGCCAAGACCTGAAAGAAGGCTGATGGGCCTGTAGCTAGTTGGATTTTCGGTAGGTTTATTTGGCTTGTGGATAGAAACAATATTGGCTACTTTCCAAATACTCGGAAAATAGCCAGCCATTAAGGAGTGAGGTATTTATTATTTTAGTGAGAAAAATCCTCGCTTTGAGTGGTAACTGTTTAAGAAGGCTATTGTGTATATTGTCGGGACCGGGTGCTTTTCGTGTTTTAAGTATGTCAAGGATACGACCAATTTCGGACGGGGTGCAAAGTTGCACCTCGTTTTGGTTGGTCCGGGAGTAAGCAAAGCTGGTGAGAGTGTCCTCGACAGCTTTGTTGACATCAACATTTCCAAGGTCGGAAGTGATTGAGTACGTATTCTCATAAGCGTCCGCCAAGGCATTAGCCTTGTCAATGCCAGAAACAGCCAACTCTGAGGCTGTGCGCAGAGGTGGTATGCTTTGAGACGAGCACTTGATACCCTTGACGACTCGCCAGAGTGTACCGTTACCCGGTTCTAGAGCTGCCAATTTTCTCTGCCATAGCTGGTTTTTAAGTAGGCGGATTTCTTTTTTGATTTCATCTTGGAGGACGTTTAGAAGTGTTTTGTCACGTTTGCCTAGATTACGTCTGTAGGTATGTCTTTGTTTGTTTTTTAGAGATATAAGGAGTTTGATATGAGGAGTAAGAGTTATTTTGTATGGAGTGACAATTTTGAGGGGAACATTTTCATCACGGGCATTATGGATGAAGGTGGAGATGGTATCTATCGCGGCATCGATGTCCTGTGGGCTCACCAGAGTTTCTGGTGGTAGGCAGAGCTGGCTGTGGAGGTAGGCTTTGTAACCCTTCCAGTCAGCATTGGCCTAGTCGTACTGCTCCCTGAGGCTAGCAATCGGCCTCACTCCCAATGTGAAGTAGACTGGGAGGTGATCTGACGAGAGAGCTTCTAGAGCAGTCAAGCCAGAGATGTTAGGGTAGTTTTTGACTACGGCAATGTCCAGTGTAGAAAGGCTACGGGGGTTGGTGAAACAGGTATGTTGATTTGGATATAGTATTTGACAGTTGTGGTTTTCCATATAATTGTACAGCGTCGTTCCGTTCGGGTTAGCTCTCAAGCAGTTCCAGTAACGGTGCTTGGCATTGAAGTCCCCGGCCATGATGACCTTGGGCCCCAAGGCCAGGACTGCCTCGATGTCCTTTTCCAGAAGTGAACGATAGCCGGTACAATATGCTGCCACAATTGTGACTGTCTCCCTGTAAACCTTGAGGCTGATGGCAGTAGCCTCCAAGTTTGTCAGGGCGGGCGTGAGGAGTTGGGTATGATGGATAGTGTCTCGGATGAGGATCGCGGTGCCGGTAGAAACCGGAAACGCGATCCGATCTATAGACGGTGAAGCCACCGGTGCCTCTCACACGAGATACAGGTTTTAACCAAGTTTCCGTAATAAGCACAATATCTATACCTAAATTGTTCACCAACAGCATCAGCTCCTCGATCTTCTGCTGCATGCTGTAAGCATTCCAGCAGAGCACTTTCATTCCAGAGAAACTCGTCATCACGCTTATCCTACGAGCTGCTCAATGATCTCGAGGTAGATCATAGTCTTCTCGAGCTTAGTGGTGCAAGAAGCGAGCCTGCTCCGAGCTCCGATGACAAGGCGCATGATGGCGAGTAAGACGCTCTCTCCGTTTGTGAACGTGTTAATCGGGGGCGGGGGCAGGGGCTGAGCACGAGGAGGGTGGAGGGTTTGAGTAGAAAGGGGGGCTATAGGAGAGGCTGGTAGGTGAGGTGGTGAGGCTGGAGTACCGCTGGCTACCTGGCTCCACGAGCGATGGTCCATCCGGGGAGCCGGTACGCTGCGTCTCTTATGTAGGCTGGATATGTATTGTTGGCGGCGGGGGCAACCACCATAGTTGGCCGGATGAGCACCCTCACAGTTACAGCAGGCCGCAGGGGTGTCCCGCTCTTTCTTGGGGCAGTCGGTAGTGGCATGCGCCATCAGGCACTTCACGCATCGGACTGTGTGGTTACAGTTCACCGATGCGTGGCCAAAGTTTTGACAGCGGTAGCACTGGGTGCCTACCCTGCCACCGTTCTTGTATTTCTCCAGGCGAACGCGACAGTAGTTAATCACTGTCACTTCCGTCCGAAGAGCCTCAATGTTTGTGGCATTTGGGAAGAGTACCGTATAAAGCGGGGCACCCTTGGTCTTCATCCTGAAAACCCGGAGAGGCTTGTACCCTTGGGCGGCCAGATCAGCCGCGATGTCCTCAACCGGGAGCTCTGGGAGGCCCCCGATGACGGATCGCTTGCTGCGCTCCACCTCCGCGGTGAACGTGTGGAAGGGTGCCTGGGTCTCTCTCAGGCCAGCCACGAGAGTTTTGTGGTCCTCCAACGTTGAGCAGTTGACAGCTGCACGGTCTCTGCCTCTGTAGGAGAGCGTGATGCCCGCCTTCGTAAAAGATTTGGCCAGATTTATTATCTGGCCATGTGTTTTGTCCTCTAAAGTAATAATTACCGGGGGGATCTTTGAGGTAATCCTCTTTACTGGCGCTCGGAAGCCAGGTGTTCCAGGGGCGTCTCCGACCTCCGGGAGTGCCTCGAATCGGTTTTGGTTCGGTAGCGGTTGAGCCGGGACTGGAGTTGATTGTTTAACTCCATTGCGTGAAGTGATCCACGCACTGGAGTTGCTGGTGCTGGTGTTTGCAGCTACACCAGGACAGGAGAGGGCGGAATTCTTCCTCATGGGGGTGGCTCGTGACTTGGCGTCCATGATGCGGCTCAAGTTTGTTCCCGAAGATTTCGGGACTTTTGTTCTAAGAACCACCATGTGTGTTAACAGTCAAAAGTTAAGCACTAAAATTAATATTTCAAACGACATTTTAAATAATATAATAGAAAGAGTACTCGCACATAAATTTCAGAACAGGATTCTAAATAATATAATAGAAAGAGTACTCGTAAATAGAATTAATGTTATACAATAACATGAGATAGGGCGGAAACGTACTGGTGTTTAGACCTCGGCAACATGTGTTGAAGGAACAATATATATAGTACGAGAGTTTTTCGAGTGAAAAGTGCGAAGTTTCCGTCTATTACTAACAAATGCTCATACATATTAAGGAGGTTATAAAGTTTTATATCACAATGAAGTCAATGCGTTTCTACTTTACTTTTTTTCTGACTCACTACAATTCTAGCACTTTGGTATGAAAAATTTGGTATTTTGTAAAGCAAAAGTAATTCAATTCATTTTTGACTTGGAAATATTCACGCAAAATATTAAAATTCGGCAAAATAAGACGTTTGGGACGAAAAGCATGAAAACACGTGGAACAAATAATACTCTGTGGGGATTTTGTGCATATATTCGTAATTTTGGTAACAAATGTTAATACATATTTAGGAGGTTATAAAGTTTTTTATCACAGTTGAAGGCAATGCGTTTCTACTTTACGTTTGATTGATTGATTGATTCATTACAATTCTAGCATGTTTCTACGAAAAATTGGTATTTGTTAGTCAAAAGTAATAAAATTAGTTTTTTACATGGAAATATTGACGCCAAATTATAAAATTTGGAAAAATTAGACGTTTCGGACGAAAAACATGAAAACACGTGGATTAAATAATAATTCTATGGTGATTTTGTGCATATATTCGTAATGTTAATCGTCAATGGCAGTTTTTCGAGTGTAAAGTGCGAAGTTTCCGTCTATTACTAACAAATGCTCATACATATTAAGGAGCTTATAAAGTTTTATAGCACAATTGAAATCAATGCGTTTCTACTAAACTTTTGTTTTGATTCACTACAATTCTAGCACATTTGTACGAAAAATTGGTATTTTCTAAACCAAAAGTAATTTAATTCATTTTTGACTTGGAAATATTGACGCAAAATATTAAAATTTTGGCAAAATTAGACGTTTGGGACGAAAAACATGAAAACACGTAGAACAAATAATAATTCTGTGGTATTTTTGTATATATATTTGTAATGTTGGTCGACAATGGCAGTTTTTCGAGTGAAAAGTGCGAAGCCTATTACTAACAAATGCTTATACATATGTAGGAGGTTATAAAGTTTTTTTATCACAGTTAAAGGCAATGCGTTTCTACTTTACGTTTGTCTTGATTCATTATAATATTTTAGCATGTTTGTACGAAAAATTTGGTATTTGTTAGTCAAAAGTAATAAAATTCGTTTTTTACATGGAAATATTGACGCAAAATATTAAAATTGGTCAAAATTAGACATTTGGGATGAAAAACATGAAAACACGTGGAACAAATAATAATTCTGTGGTAATTTTGTGCATATATTCGTAATGTTGGTCGTCAATGGCAGTTTTTCGAGTGAAAAGTGCGAAGTTTCCGCGTATTACTAACCAATGCTCATACCTATTTAGGAGGTTATAAAGTTTTTTAACACAGTTGAAGGCAATGCGTTTCTACTTTACGTTTGTCTTGATTCATTACAATTCTAGCATGTTTGTACGAAAAATTGGTATTTGTTAGTCAAAAGTAATAAACTTTGTTTTTTACATGGAAATATTAACGCAAAATATTAAAATTTAGCAAAATAGACGTTTGGGACGAAAAACATGTAAACACGTGGAATAAGTAATAATTCTGTGGTGATTTTGTACCTATATTCATAATTTTGGTCGTTAATGGCAGTTTTTCGAGTGAAAAGTGCGAAGTTTCCGCCTATTACTAACAAATTCTCATACATATTAAGGAGGTTATAAAGTTTTATATCATAATTGAAGTCAATGCGTTTCTACTATACTTTTGTTCTGACTCACTACAATTCTTGCACTTTAGTATGAAAAATTGGTATATTGTAAAGTCAAAAGTAATAAAATTAGTTTTTACATGGAAATATTGACGCAAAATATTTAAATTTGGCTCAGTCTTTTTCTACGTCCACGTTTAACTACTATACATCGAAGTTTGCACCAAAATACTATTGTGGACTTGTCCAGTTTGAGAATACGTGTTTTAGTACCCTATGGACTTGGTTTCCTTTAGCTATACGCCGTTCGATATCCTTAACTTTTCAACTGCACTATTTTAGCACTATCTTAATAGACAATAAAATAAATAAACCATAAAATAAGAAGGGGTAGAGAACATTTTTTTTAAATTTGCTTTTGTTAATTGAAAAAAATCAACATTAAGATATAATATGTTAGTTAACATCTCTCATAATTCTTCCATCATATAAGTAAATACTACCCAAATAACAGAATTCCTCAATTTGCTCCAATACTATTCACCCGTCCTGGTATATCGCATGTATTTTTCTTTAGCACTTTTATTTCACCATTACTGTACATCACCGGTACAAAGACTTTAAAATAGGTGGATTGGCTGCCGCTCAGTACTCCGAGATTCCGATTTACTTCTTGCGTTTCCGGTGAAAAGTGGAAGGGTGAAGAGATTCCTCTTTCTCAGGTAGAAGTTTGTCGTAAATAAAACGCAGTAGACGTTTCAGAAACTAAGAATGAATTTTGCTCATTTTTCGATCCTTGTGTGCAGCCCATCGCTCATCGTAAGCCCCTTTATTCGTCCGTGTATGCCGTCACGGCTCACTAGATACTTGCTAGATACCATGTATACCGCTCGCTCTCTGCATGCATGGGCTGTTTGATTATTTATAGTGAATATTGCGAAGGCCACACTTAGGGAACATATCATTGCAATAGGTACAATAATTACATTTTTTTCTCTACGTTATTTACATAGCAATTACAAATAAATCATATATTTTAGATAACGCTTACGTCAGATACAATTACTTTAAATTTGCATATAAACCAATACAAGCAATGACGTCTTCCGTCCACAAGATGACTGACAATTATACTCGATCACGTGGGATTGTCTATCGTCGTTCCACCCTTCTGACAATATATCACGATATCAATATAGTCTGCTTCACATCTTTCTCGGATATTTACTTTCTAACTCTATCTTAGTGTTTTATCTGCAATGGACATGGAGATTTTTATATCATCAGTTCGAGCCATAGTTTTTGTTGTTTCTGCTCTTGACTCAATAAGATATGATTGGGCTCACACATGTTTAGTCAATTTGTACCTTACTGTATGTACAGCACCGACACATAGACTTACTCGGTTAAAAGTAGCAGGGTGAAGAGATTCCTCTTTAGCAGGTAGAAGCTGGTCGTAAATAAAAATACAGTAGACGTTCCAGAAACTGAGAATATATTTTTGTCATTTTTCGTTCTTTATGTGCTGCCCATCTCTCATCGTAAGCCCCTTTATTCTCCTGTGTATGCCGTCATGGCTTACTAGATACTAAGTATACCGCACGCTTCTCCTTTGCATGGGCCGTTCGAGTTTTTGTAGTGACTATTGCGAAGGCCACGCATAAGGAACAGTTCATTATAATAGGTACACTGCAATTACAAATCAATCATATATTTTAGATGACGCATATGTCCGATACACTGTCTTTTCTCACGTTTTTGTTATTCCAGATCACATTTCTAAGCCATCGAGAGACAGCAGTGTTTTTATTTACGTAAATGAACATTCTGACATCTAGATTTATAGTTCCATTATATTTTCACTATATTACTCCATAACTTTTATTTCTTTTTGCTTTCCTACTATTTTATGGTATTAAAAAATTATGTTTTACTGTTTTTTCATATTTTTTGTAGCTTTTATGGTATGTTCAAGACTTTTTTCTTTTCGGAAATAGCAATTTAACCTTTCACTCAACAATTAGTACAAATCTGTTAAATTCTTGTCTGTTTTTTTGGGAAAAGATTGCGAGAAAAGTTGTTGGAAGAGTACGGTAATATACTTACCATTTAAATGCTTTGCAATAAAGGGAATAAATAAATTAAGAAAAAAATAATGGACACAATTTTTTAGAGCACGAGCTATGTATTTATTTCTTTTCATTCACAGTAGATGCTGACTTCCAAATAATATCCAACATGGTTTTACGTAATGGAACAATCAAACTGAAACTGAAATAAATAGAAGCCTCATTGACCTAGTTGATAAGATGCCTGTTTTTCAATCCGGGGGTTGCGATTTCGATACTCGTTAGTAAAAAAAAAGGATTCCAGACTGATTTTCGCTTAAGGCTAGTTACTCGTAGGTGCATCTTATATGATACCCTCACCATTCCAACGTTAATTCAGTTAAACAACGAAGCTGTGCCGTGGAGGTTGTTATGGCCTTTTGCAACGAAAACACTTTTAGAATTTCAACTGTGTAATTTTATTTGTATATTCGTTGGATTACATTGAAGTATAATATTAACAGTATTATAGAAGTTATAATAACGATGATGTTAACATCGTAGTGGCTTTAAGAATAATGATTGCTGTCTCTGATATGACGTCCTATTTAAAGCAAAGATAACCATACGCACGACCCTTCGATATATTAAAAAGGAATTTTTCGGGTATGTTATCGATGCCATTACGGTCAAAACGATATCAGGCGATTTATCTCGTTCGCAGTATTCTTCCATTTAGTGATACCAAATCTTTATTGAATTTGGATAGGAAACCGCCAACAAGATAATAAATTTAAACATAATACATTGAGTTAAGTTTGACATACATGTGATAATACTAATATTTATAGGTTCTAGATTACATAGTACAGATATGGTTGACATCGATAAGCTTAACATTGGTTTGCATGATAACTTATAATATTTATTGGAAGTGGATAAGAGTATACGATAAGATAAGCATATTAACATTGGTAGGGATACATTACAAGGTTTTTCTAAAGTAAGTGAGCTGTTGTACACCGGCAAACTCGTCGGATACACTACTTTACTAGATCCGATGGCACACGGAAGGGAGACGATCGGTACGCATATGTATTTATTTTTTGAAAGATTAGATATGACCGGAGTTGAACTGAAGTGAAAAAATGCCTGTCATTCGAGGATAGTAGCACAGCGCGAGGTTCGAACTGAAGACATTCCGCACGGAAGTTCATTGCTTTACTGCGCCGCCATGCACCTCATAGTATATTACAATAGCTCGGGGTTGAATACACTTACATAAAAACAATTGTTAAATATTCTCTGGCAAATTTTTTAGCGTGTGGTAAATTCTTCCAACCAACCAGAAATATGTTAATGAAGCCTTACTATAAATGAAAACCATACTGAAACCATATTTAATAAAAATGGGTATCAACAGGAGTCGAACCCATGATCCCCGAGTTGGCGTTTTACCAATTAGACCAGGGAGGTAGTCTTAAGGCTGCTAAAAGCAAGTATTTTGAATAGCGTTTCATGATGGGAGGACACCTGTTTAGTAAAAAAAAACTGCGTGTATTTAATAATAATCCAACTAAAAAATAATTCAAATCATCACTCAAAATCACATTCCATGTAGCTTCCTAATCTAAACTAGGCACTCAGTGCAACGCCCTCGTAGAGACGCTCATTAATTGTGCAACAAGGAATATTTTTCATGTCTGAAAGTTGTTAATTCATTAAAATTAATGCACCACTTACACGTGTTAAGTACTCGGCCGAGTAGCCAACCCGGCCTCTGCAAATGCACGTTTTATAAAATGATCTAAAAATTGGCAAGTGATCGGGTGGCAAGAGTAAATATACTTATTAATAGTTAGTAGTAAAGATAAAATACTTATTTTCTAAATAAAAAAGTAAAAATTGACTGAAATACTCGTATGTATCCATCAGTTTATTTACACTCTATACGTTCCACCAAGAGCATAGAGATGCTATAAATTACCAATATTCAGACTGTTCCATAACCTGACACTCCACGAATATGATATTATCGACAGTGCAAATAAAATGATTCTTCTCTTAATTTCCTATCATAAATGAATGGCATTGGTGTAATTATTTACAACCAGTAAAAGGGAGATTCATTTGACGAAGCTTAAACCCTCTCAACACATTTTTTTGTTTTATTTGAAATATCGAAAAATCATTCATGTGCAAAAATTTCAAATTATTAAATGTAAATTTAAAGGTTAAATTATGGTTTGTTGTCATACAACCCCAAACAAAGCCACTAGAATTTCCTCAATGGCTTGAAAAAAAGGTTGAATGTGAGTTGTTTAAGATCTTTCTGAGAGTTGTGCCACGTAGTTTGGCTTATGATGCCAAGGTTTGCAAAATGTTGCAGTTTTTTATATTCAGAGCTTGTTTGTAATCTACTTTTCCACTTGATTTTAACTACGAACAAGCTCTGAAAACTGCAATGTTTTCGAAATGTCTACATCATAATTCAAACTACGCGATTTTACTCTCCTATAGACCTTACACAACTGATTCGAAAAATCGCGAAAGCCTAAAAACATATTGGAAGGTTAAATGTAGATAAGGTCCTTTTAGCATAACACCGGCCGTATCTAAAGGATACTACACCACCATTTCAGATATATTACGGGGTGCCATAGGAATGAATTCATTGAATGTGACATAAATACGCAAAAACATATACTAATAACCACTCGCCCGAGAATCGTTCCTGATAAACAATCACTCGGCCGAACAGGGAACCGAGTACTCGGTCGAATACTCGATCACGTGTAAACAGAGCACAATATCACAACTCGTCCACACTGCTTCGATGAATCTTTTTTAATTAATCTCCATTAAGAACGCGATAAATAACGGCCCATCCAACTTTATATCGACGATCGACAATAAATAAATGTCTACCGAATTTCGTATCGCCTATCTACTTGATTTATAATCCCGGACCAATTCCACATTGAAATAAATAATTTATTTTATTTACGGATGTGATTATTAGTTATTATTTGTTTAATATATTTCTGATTCCAAGATAATTTATTACTAATTTATTTGATGATATGTAATGACATTAACATCAGCTGTTCTCAGAGGTCCAGGAAGAGCATTAGTTTCTGTAGATGGATGATATATGTGTATGTGCGATACGATATGGAGTTTCTGGTGATCGGGCATGATTCGTGATGACCTTGCTGGCCTAGTTGATGAGACGCCTGTCTTCTAGCCATGGAGATTGCGGGTTCGATTTCCGATGAAACCCAGATTTAAAAAAAAGGTTTTCTATCTGGCTTTCACCTAAAGTTTCATAAACATATTTTTGGTTGATTAGAGTAAATTGCCGCATGGCAGTAATTCCCACAAGGTTGTACTGTATACAAATAAAGTGTTAGACGTGATTCACTTGGGCGCTGCTATAACTGTCAAACATGATTTTTATAATAAATTGGGCTTGAATCCCAAGTAACAGCGCTCTTCAGGAAAGTTTGCTCTCTAAACGGCGTTTTATAATATTGTCCATTGAATTAAAAAAAGATGGTAAGCCATATTGTGGATGGAAGTTGTATGTACTTGTATTGGTTTAAATTGTACAAGCTATTACTCTTCAGCAATCACACACTCTTGACAGATCAAACCCAAAGTTCTGATTGCCAATTATTCAAGATTTCCAGTTACACTCCAGAAATGGATTTAATGCATAATTTGGATTAAAATTACCTTCAAATGTAAGTTTATGATTTTTTCCGCAAGACAAAATTTCAGGTATTATTGTACATGCTTATTATAACGGATCAAAATAATAAGATACCTAAAGGAAAAGAAGATCGCGTCAATCACGAGCAAGCAAGACTCTAGAGAAGCAGCAACACGACGACAACACGAAGGAGCACAAATACAAGCACGGCATCATGTTAGAAAAAGTATATTTACTTGTCATTAGTAGTATGAAAATAAAAAAAATAAGAAAAACGTTTTTTTTTTACACTACTATATTCATTTATATATGCTTTTTTTAATTTTCTAAAATATTAAAGGTGTCAATATTCGAAACGCCACTTAAAAAGGACAGCTTGCAAAATAATGAAGGTGTTATGGCCTTTTGCAACGAAAACACTTTTAGAATTTCAACTGTGTAATTTTATTTGTATAATCGTTGAATTACATTAAAGTATAATATTAACAGTATTGTGGAAGTAATATTAACGATGATGTTAACATCGTAGTGGCTTTAAGAATAATGATTGCTGCCTCTGATATGACGTCCTATTTAAAGTAAAGATAACGTACGCACGACCCTTAGATAATTAACAAAGAATTGGTCGGGTATGTTATCGGTGCCCTTAAGGTCAAATCGATATCAGGCAATTATTTGGAATGTCTCGTTCGCTGTTTACTTCCATTTAGTGATATCAAATCTTTATTGAATTTGGATAGTAACCAGGTCCTGATAATTCCAACAAGATAATAAATTTAAACATAATACATTGAGTTAAGTTTGACATACACGTGATAACACTAATATTTATTGGATGTAGATAACATAGTACATGATATGGTCAACATTGATAAGCTTAACATTGGTTTGAATACGTTACATGATTTTTTATAATATTTATTGGATGTGGATAACAGAGTATATGATAAGATTAACATTGGTAGGGATACAAATCAATATTTCTGTTTGTCAAATAGTTTTCAGTAATATAAAATCATACATTTTTCAACAAAATTAAGTTTTTATATTGCTGCTGTCACCAATCCAAGGATCTAAGAGATCATTAGATTCCTCCTCACGCTTAGAAATAATATCTCGACATGCCAATATCCCAACCACAATCTCATATTGGCATGTCGATATATTTCTACAATATGAGATATTTCTACAATACCCATAATAAGTATCGTAGAAATATCTCAAAAAAATATTTTGTATGATACTTTCTCCGTAATTAATCTCTCGCGGGTTCTACATCAATTATTCACATTGCTACGTGCCATCACACTGTAGAGGCTCCCATAAATAATATTAACAATACATACATACTGAAGATCTGCGAGTTACGTGAAAATTATTAAATATTTTTTTCAATTTACATCTTAGCATTTTTAGATAATTGTATTGGTCCACACTTTTGTACAATTACTTTATCAAATACCTCATTAAACGGAAATTTCCTTGACTCGGAAAATTGAAAGTATAGATAGATAGATAACTTACTCTTCAGGTACTATTTATCATATGTATGTACATTGTACATGGTTAAACCAACCAGCTAATTCTCTAAAAATATTTTTACCATCAGGGTATCATAACTATGCAAAACACTTATTTTCGTAATATCTAGGCAGTGTCAGATCTTATCGTTTCCATCTAAACTTAATCTTCTTACTATGCACGAATGCTCTTCGACACGCTAATAATTTATCATCATTATTTCTAACCGGTGCATCTCGACGAAGACCTCCTTTGAGTATTGCTATTACCAATTTAAATATCTGCTCTCCTGGTGGTTTCGCTCGGCATAGGAGCAGGCCGCCAGGATTTTAAGGAGATGTATTCTGTTTTATTTTTTGCTGTAGTCCCGTTGATTGACGTTAGACGCTCATTTACTTTGAGTTGGATTTTGTTTGCTTCATTTGCTTGCTGTTCTCTTGATCAGGCCCTGCGTAAGGAAATTAATTTTAAAAAAAATATTTCTATTTTCATATACTCGTATTATTATTAAGGTGATGATTTTTTTTATATACAATCTGCATTTAATTTATTAAATTGGTTTGTGTTCTTAAGGTGATTTTCACTTATATAACTTATAAAAGAAAACTTTAATAAATTGATTTATTTGTATAATCGTTGAATTACATTAAAGTATAATATTAACAGTATTGTGGAAGTAATAATAACGATGATGTTAAAATCGTAGTGGTTTTAAGAATAATGATTGCTGCCTCTGATATGACCTCCTATTTAAAGCAAAGATAACGTACGCACGAGCCTTAGAAAGAATTGGTCGAGTATGTTATCAGTGCCCTTAAGGTCAAATCTAGCCCCATTGAATAATGTCATAAATTGAAGTGGAACGAGAGCAATAAGCTGGTCTTCAACATCTCTCATGACTTTAACAAGAGCTGGAACCCAATCGTTTTTAAGATACTTAAGCGATGATCAGCCCATCATGCTTGTTGACACTATTAAATACCTTATTTTATTTATTTATTTACTTTTTATTTATTTAACACGTAACAAGAAATATACATGATTTGCGAAAAACAACAGCTAATTTAATTTGAACACACAATTTTAATGGATCTGGGTTTGTTGCCTTTCATTTGTCGTGTCCTCAATAAACTAGGATTTTGCCTGTATCTCACTGAGGACATATGAGAGTAGTTTGAAAAAAATAATCGCTGCTTCCTTCCGATTTTTGATTATATAAAACCCCGTTGCACATTCTCATCAACCTGACAAACAGTGACACTCAATTACATATGTATATGTTACACCATTCGAATCAAACTGCACACTTCATCATTCCAGACAGACCAAAACGTTAATCCCACAATATACCGCACATAATCACAAAAAAAT
The DNA here is from genome assembly GCA_949825065.1 of Odontocerum albicorne. Taxonomy (NCBI): domain Eukaryota; kingdom Metazoa; phylum Arthropoda; class Insecta; order Trichoptera; family Odontoceridae; genus Odontocerum; species Odontocerum albicorne. The sequence goes on along the minus strand of OX463847.1, from coordinate 11,802,538 downwards.
TACAAAAAATATCACACTCAAGAGCTCACACAAACCTTTGCTATAAGTCTTTCCTCTTGCAAGCCCAAGTATTCAAACTCCTGTCGCAATGACAACCACACTTCGCTCCAATCGACTACCCAAATTATTTTCCTCCTTTTGCCTTTATTGAATTCGGCCCCCCATTGTATGTCATGGGAGGTAAATATGAATATTGTCTTTGGGTAAAAAATGTTTTAAAAATGTAATTAGGTGTTTATGTATTATGTGTGTATCCGTCAATAAAGATCTGGAATTTGTGATAAGAGTTTATAGAGTGTTTGATGACGGCGCTGTTATGAGATTTTTTTATGATTCACTGGTTTGCGGAAGATTAGAGTGTGGCTCAAGCATAAGGAATCCAGAATTCTATGATAGTTGAGTGAGCCCAGAAGATATTTCAGCGATACATTTATTGCAAAAAGCATGGATTTTACCCATGACTATCTCACATTTTTAATGAATATGCTTGTATATAGAATTACTTATTAATCTTTAGAAGAGGTTCGCAAATCTGTATGTTCATATACAAATTACTAACAGGAAAAATACGAAACCCTTTGTTGATTGACAAACTTTTGTAAAAGAAAGACTTGGTTCGGAAGACAGGCGTCTTGTGAACTAGGCCACGAAGGTCGATTAGTATTATAATTCAAGATTTATTTTATTATATATTGTATACTTATTTTAACGCTTTCTTTTTCTGCAAAATATTTTATGATACCTGAATCCAAAATATTTTTTTAAGGACACCTCCCATGCATTGCGTCAGTTTTTGTTGTTGTTATAAAATATGTGGTTTTATGGGCAAATGTATAAATCAAATATTGTTATCCATTTTTTGTGTTTTTGCACTCCTGAAACTTATTAATCCTTGACTGATCTACTCGATTAGTATCTCCTGTGGCTGGTCCTGCACCACGGCTTCTTGCCGGCTACGGTACAAGAGGAGACGCATGACATCGGCTAATGATGCCCAGAAAGCAACATTCGCTTAATATACTTTTAAGTGGAGTTGTCCTTATATTTTTATTTAAGTGTTTTTGTTGCACAACTGTTGAAGTGCTCAAATCCTGTTTGAAATACGTTGTGTCTCATTATCCTTGATTTTTAAACACTATTTACTCGAGGTTCAAAAGGGAAAAGATAAAAATTAAATGTAACAATTTACTCAACATTAGAAGAAAAAAGTAAAGAATGAAATTAAAATTATTAACGCATTCCTTACGGTCGAAATTTAAAGATGTTTTTAATGTTATATTTTTATTAAGTACTTTGTTGTACAAAAGTACAATCAGCAGATTAATTATCCTACGGCAATCTCTTCCAACCGATTCGATGTACAATAGGCTATCTCTCGTAATCTTGTATTGTATTACACTTTCCTAGTATACAAAACAACCTGGCGGGTTTATTGCCATGTGGCAATATATTCCAACCAACTAGAAAGATATTCAAGAAGTCCTTAGTAAAAACCGGCTGAAATTCCTTCGGTGTTCCTGCGGGGATCGAACTCGCAATCCTCTGGTTGGGAAACAGGCGCCATACCAACGGAAGTCATCTTGTATTATTGCCAGCTATCCTAATTAAGGAAAACGCCTGTGCGTGTAGTGTTTTATTTGGTGTAAGCTGTTACACTTCAGAGAGCACATAGTCTTTACATATCAAACCTAAAGTTCTGATGAAATGAAGATTATACTTTCCCTTCTTTTAAAGGAAGCTAATACCTTCGCGATATTTAATTTTTAATATTTCAAATACAAACAACACATTTTCTATCGACTCGAGTAGTATCGATATACCAACCATCAGTAATAGGCATACTACACGAAACTCTAGTAATATCGATACATCGACAATCAGTAGTAGGCATCGTACTACATCAAACTCTAGTAGTATCGGTACATCAACCATCAGTAGTAGGCATCGTACTACATCAAACTCTAGTAGTATCGATACATCAACCATCAGTAGTAGGCATCGTACTACATCAAACTCTAGTAGTATCGATACATCAACCATCAGTAGTAGGCATCGTACTACATCAAACTCTAGTAGTGTCGATACATCAACCATCAGTAGAAGCATCGTACTACATCAAACTATAATAGTATTGATACATCCATCAGTAGTAGGCATACTTCATCAAACTCTAGTAGTATCGATACATCAACCATCAGTAGTAGGCATACTACATTAAACTCTAGTAGTATCGATACATCAACCATCAGTAGTAGGCATACTACATTAAACTGAAAGAATGTGACGTTAAACAAGCTGGTGTAGAGGAGAACCCTAGAAATGTCCCCCGATCCGATATAAAAATTTCCAGCGTCTTTACAAACATGGATTAGCGCTACGCTCAAACAAAGATTGTTTATTGGCCTTTCCAGTACACCGCTTCTCTTTATTTACGTCGTCCTTTACTGTCCATGCAGTGAGACTCTAGAATCAGTTACCAACCAATATAAGACTCGCTCCGTCCTTGGCATGCTTTAAGAAGCGACTGAAAACCCTCTTAATTTCTAGTCAGTAAAATAATATGTTTCATTCCTGATTTTTATTTTCCTTTCCTCTCACAATCCCTTCCTTTCCTTTTGATTGATAATATCTCACTTTATATGAAAAATAATGTTCGGGTGATTGTCCGTCTTTGTGGGGTTCGTGGGCATGTGCTCACGTATATGTTTAGGGATTTCGTGGGGATGGATAGTCATTTAAATGATTTATGCGACCTCGTAACTTGCATCATTTACTTTTGTCTGGTTGTTTGGAAGAGCTTGCCGCCTAGCAATAAGTCCGCCAGATTGTATTTGCAATAAAAGTGTTAAATAAATAAATAAATAAGAAGACGCCAAAAGGAATTAATGTTATGTAAAAATAATCCACATTTGAAGAAAAATACTGTGTCTATGGTTTTTACAGTTTTGATTCGGAATTCGATTCCAAATCCAAAATAATTCAAATACATTCAAACCTTAAATACCAAAAAACGGAAGCAGTATCGAAATATTCGACATTCGTCCAACATTCCTCGTACTCGTATTCACAGATCAGTTTCTTCCTATCTTGAAATCTCTTCTATTTTTTTCCTCCTTAGATCTGTGTCTCTTCAATTAGCATCAATTAAGCTTTGCAGATTCTGGTTTGGAAATGGTAACGGGTTTCGGCATGTGGTCCCCAGACTTCTCGTTTCTTGTTCTCGTCTCCTTAAGATCCTTATCTTGGATTTTCATAATCTAAACCACTATCCTATATTAAACAAAACTCGTTATTTATCACTAATCATGATAGCAGTATATATTCCATAATTAAGAGTACATATATATTTTAGCTTTGATACATACCATATTGGGCAGACCATGGGGCGACACTGATTATAAAGCGACTCCCTTTTTTTGGAAATTAAAAATTAAGAACACTACTTTTTTTATTAATTGATTCAAAATATCGTCTTAGGTTCTCGGAATGCTTTAATTCTCGAATATGTATTCATTGGGTAATGTTTCTGCAATCACCAACATCTAAGATTGATTTCAGAACTACCAAATTGATTCAAAATATCGTCTTAGGTCCTCGGAATGCTTTAATTCTCGAATATGTATTCATTGGGTAATGTTTCTGCAATCACCAACATCTAAGATTGATTTCAGAACTACCAAATTGATTCAAAATATCGTCTTAGGTCCTCGGAATGCTTTAATTCTCGAATATGTATTCATTGGGTAATGTTTCTGCAATCACCAACATCTAAGATTGATTTCAGAACTACCAAATCGATTCAAAATATCGTCCTCGGAATGCTTTAATTCTCGAATATGTATTCATTGGGTAATGTTTCTGCAATCACCAACATCTACTAGGTTAGTCAAAAAGTTTTGAAAGCGGAAATGAAAATACATTTTTTTGGGGGGGAAATCACTTTTATTGCTCAGTATAGTCTCCCATAAGATCAATACACTTGGTCCAACGATCTTCCAACTTTGTTGTCCCATCACGGAAGTGACTTTCTGGAAGGCCTGCAAAATACTCCTCTACGACGGCTATAACCTCTTCGTTTGTTGAAAAATGCTTTCCACGAAGGAATTTTTTGAGGTGTGAGAGCAGCCAGAAGTCAGAGGGAGCTAAATCTGGCGAATAGGGTGGATGCTGCAACAATTCGTACCCCAATTCACTGATTTTCGCTATGGTTTTTTGAGCTGTGTGAGCAGGTGCATTGTCTTAATGAAAAATGATTTTTTTCTTCTGCAAACCGGGTCTTTTTTCACGATTTTTTTCATCCAACTGGTCCAAAAGGTCACAATAATAATCAGAGTTGATTGTCTTACCAGTTTGGAGATAATCTATCAATAAAATTCCTTTTGCATCCCAAAAAAATTACGCTAACACCTTCTTGGCCGATTTCTGGACACGAACTCGCTTCGGAGACAAAGTGCCTGGTTCACACCACTCCTTAGCCTCTTGTTTTGATTCAGGATCATGGTGGTAGACCCAAGTCTCATCCATAGTGATGAATCGACGCAGAAAATCCTTTTTATCCTTTCGAAATTGCTCCAAATGTTGCTCAGAAAGTCGCATTCGAACGTATTTTTGTTGCATTGTTAGCAAATGCGGCACCCACCCAAGAGACACAGATCTAAGGAGGAAAAAAATAGAAGAGATTTCAAGATAGGAAGAAACTGATCTGTGAAT